>RCUC01143236.1:0-35219 GCA_003697995.1 Taxidea taxus jeffersonii | reverse complement strand
GACTGGTCTCAGTCCTTTTCACTTCTATGTCACCATACACCTTCATTTAGGTAAGGAACAGAATAGGCAAAAGCATAGAATTTTATATGAACAGGCAAAGAACAGGATTTTATATGAAGGGCTCGCTAGGCCCACAAATTAAGGTTAATGGTCTGCTTTTTCAGGATCCACGTTTCACTTATGGTTGAATAAAGATGCAAAATACAGAATGGTACAGAAGGTATGATCTCATTAAACAAAGATGTACTTTTGCACCTCTGCACCTTTACGCACTACATATTTATTGGAGGATTTCTAGAATTCTAGAAGCTCCGAACTGTCACCCATGGTTACCTCCAGTATATGGGGATGAGGCCAAATGCAGAAGGCTGGGAAAGTCTATGAACACAGGAGAAGCTATGTGGGCCAATCCTTCCACATTTTACTTATTTGTTTATTTAGATAATAAGCATTCCTTTTTTTTTTTTTTTTTTAAGCAACATCAGCAAAAGTCACATCATCAGAAGAAAGAATGTGGATTTGGTTTCAGGTGCAGCAGGCTCTCCTCTCCTGTAGCTGGGGGTGGCCATCACTGTCCAGAACACAGCATGGCCGGTCCAAGGGGGTCCAGATCCCCTCTTCTATGGGTCAGACACTTTCACAGTTGGTTTTCAGCTCATGCAGACATGGCTTTCAACAGCACACCGCCCCCCAACTCAAGACAACACATCAATGGCAGGCAAGTCCAATAGGCTGCTGGGCCCTCGAGATGGTGTGGGGTGCAGTGAAAGTCCAGAACCAAAGGAAAATGTAACCACTACCCCAGGCATTCTGGAACTAGCTGAATTTCTCACCTTCTCATCTCCCCAAGAGAGGGAGCCAGGGAGAAGGCAGAGGGAGGTAATTTCACGTCCACAGAGAGCCCAACAGTAATCAGAGGCTTTCCTTCTGGCTTAAGCTTTGCTGACCCCACTGACATCTTGCAGCCAGCTTTTCAAGAACAGGAACGTCTTTCCCAGGCAAGAGCAGGAGCTGCATGAAATCTAATAACGACTGAGGGCTTCTTAGATATACGTCCATGACTCCCTGCCCTATCCAGGGGCATCTGGCCTTGTCCTCATCTTACAGATAGAGGGATGGATGCCTCCCGGTGAGAAATGACTTGCTCAAGTTCACATGGCTAGCCGTAGAAGTTAGAGCCCACCCCATCCAGCCTCACTTCCCAACCTGCACTTTTCACTTCTAAGCCCTGAGGCAGGACACCGTGCTTAGATGGTTCCAGAGTGAGTGGACATTGGCCTGGCCACCCAGTGCGGCGAAAAGGGACAGCCACTGGAATTAGACATTCCCATTTTGGCTCTGGCCCTGAACAAGCCACTTCTTTCCAGCCTGGACATACACATCCTATAAAATGGGACAATACCTTTCCCTCAGGGTTGAACTGAAAATAAGAAATAGGCTATGTGGGACCCTACTACCAGCCTGAGCGCTGAAGCACCCAATCAAAAGCAGTCACCACCATCACCATTGTCATTGTCCTCTTCCTCATCAGTTGAACTAAGAGGCATTCCTTTCTCTCCTTTCCTAGTAACTGGATACAGTCCTGAACTAGCCCTGGCAGAGACCAGGATGAGATTTACCCTGAGGCTTGCACAGGATGGTGAGTGAAAGGATAAAAGAAAGAGGGGGGCCTTACATGTACCCCACATCGCACCTGACCTGTAAGGTACCCAGAGGGGCGAGGGGTGCCCCTTCTTTCCATCCCCACGGCCATCACCCTAGTCTAAACCTTGTTTCCTGGCCTCTGGCCTTAGTCCTCACCAATCTGTGCCCCACATAGCAAGATCCATCACTCCCCAGCTTAAAACCTGCCCCCATCTCCTTAGTAAAGAACCCCCAAAGCTGGCCCTCACTGACCCTCTAACACAGACCCTCCTCTCTCCAGAACATAACTTCCTCCTCCTGTACGCAATTCCACACTTTGCATATGCTGGTCCACTGGGCGGGAATGCCCTCCCCATTACTCCCTTTGCCCTCAGTGGCTCTCAGTCCTCCTCTGGGGTCCACTCAAAGTTTCTGAGAAGGTTCCCAGAATCCCACCCCATCCCCAGGGGGCACATCCCCCCCATGGCACTTTCTTTCTCTGTCGGCAGTGTGCTGTTGGAGAAATGAACAGAAACACAACTTACTGCTTACGAATCGGCCTTCCTGACTGCCCTCTCTCCTCTAGGCCAGGCCTGGGCGTACTTGCCACACACTCCCCTGGGCTGGCAGGGTGTCCAGCACACAGTACATACTTAGCAAATGTTGAGACCTGCATCTCAATGCAAGGAAATCTTTCTGATTATCAGATTATCCATAGGTAAACGGGCCACCAGCAAACTTCCTGTCAGGGGAGTATAAGCTGGAGTCCATGGCAGGAAGGAGGGGAGGCATGGATGTGAATTCACTGGTGGCTCGGATGCCTAAAGATGCAAACCATGAACAAGTTTCACTGGAATCATCTGGGAGTGTGGTTACTAATAGAAATTCCCCAACTCAGATTTGAATGCTGCAAGTCTAGGGCAGGCCAGAAATCCATATGCAAATCATCATCTCCAGGAAATTCTGAAACACACCTCATCTGGGGACTACTAAACTTTGTGGCCTTTGAGGCCATTTGTAATAAGGTTTTGTGTGTGAAGAGCCCCTTCATAAACTGGGAAGTGCCATCCAGAAGTCTTGACTCCAAGATGTTACCCGAACACCAAGACGGAGGAACTGAATATTCGGGCTGGGGCTACAGCTCCTCGGACTCAGGGAGGTTGCGGACCCAGCCCTGGGCCACTCTGTTGAAGCTGGGTCTGAGGCGAAGGAGTTCCAAGCCACTGATGAGCTCCGGGACGAAGGGGGTGCCTGCTCTCGGAATAGTCTCCCCCACCAGGGGTCCTCCAAAGGGCACCGGGGTCCTGGGGAGAGAAGAGCAGCAGGGAAAGTAGGCTGTGTGGGAGAGCACTGGATAGCAGACCACTGACATGCAGGTCACCATGTGGGGGCCCCTCCCTGCCTCCCCTCTAGGGAGTTTCCCCATATATATATGCAGCAAGTCTTTGTATTATCTTTAACAGGTTTCTCCAGCTCTGCCCATTCCTTAGCTTGTCTCTAGTGGGGATGGCTTGGTGTTTGGGAATAGGAATGAAATTTTCAAAGCTAGAATTGGCTGGTCCCAGGCAAAACTCTAGGTTCCCCTTAAGTAAGTTCCGGAAGGCAGTAGAGCTGGAATGGGGATTTTCCTTCCTCTGCTCATCTCCCCTCAGGACAATATACACCCAGGCCAGAGAGGGCAGGAGGGTTAGAAAGAGCACTGAGAATCCAGAGATGGAAATGATAACAGACACACCACTTCTCACCCGTAAGACTGGTGAGAAGAAATAATTTGATAATGCAGCAACATCGGTGAGATGGTGGGCAAAGTTTCACTCAGATACTGCTGGTTGGAGGGTAAATTAGTGCTCCTACCTTGGACAACTTGCAGGATCTTTTCAATCTAAAAAATGTGCGAACTCTGAACCAGCAATTGCACCTGTAAGCATAGGGCCTAGGGAAGCACGTGCACGCACAGCAAAGAAGCGGGCACGAGCAGCGAGTGGCTGCAAACCAGAAACAGCCCGGATGTCCACTGGCAGAGACACCAACAAGACAGACTTGTGTTCGAATGGCGGAATACCATACAGCCACTTAAAGGGAATGAAAAGATCTGTGTGTGTTGAGTAGGATAGATTTCAAAAGATCAAAAAGGCAAGCAAGTTACAGAATGAGATACAAAGTATTAAAACGCAAACATACACATAAAACAATGCCATTCACTATAGGACTGGAACTGCTGGGAGAAAATGGCCTGAAAACATACGCACCAACCTGACCACAGTGTTACCTTTGGGAATTTGGGAAGGGAACTGGGACTGGAGGATGGTGAACAGAGGGCCCTCTCTTTATTTGTAGTTGCCTGTGCGTGCATGTTCGTGTGTGTGTGTGTGTGTGTGTGTGTGTGTGTGTGTGTGTAAGGGAATATAAGTATGTTATTTTTAAACTATTTTGTCATCTAAAAGAAACTTAAAAAGCATTGCTCATGTAGTGTTTTCCTCGAAGCCCAGGAGCAGTGGGAATAGGGGAGTGCTTGCCCCTGGGGTAGAAAGGCAGGCCTCAGGCCAGGGCCTGGGTTCCAGCCAGGAGAGTGGGTCTGCCCAGACCACCCCGGCTGTGGTGGCAACAGCCAGGCCCTGCGAGAACGGGCTGGGCAATTTCCAAGCTGTACAGGCCTCACGATCCAGCCCTTGACTGGAAGCCCAGAGCCCTGGATCCTTAATGCAGCTTGGCCACTTGCACTGTTGCTCACGCCTGTCTCGGTCTCAGTTGGCTCTTCTGTCCCAAAGGGGGCCTGAGCTGAGGACATTCTAAAGCCCTCCTCCTGCTGATGGGAATGTGTTTCCTCTTGTCCTAGTTGCAGCCTGAGAAGGATGGGGCCAGCCCAGAGGCCAGCACCCGGGACTGAATGTCTTTTGAGGGTACATAGCCTCACAGGTAGGGGCTGAGAGCCCCAGGGAAAAAGAGAACATAGTCTGGCCTGGCAGAAACCCCAGAATGCCTGCCAATGGCTCGTGGCTCTCATGGTGCATGTTGGGCACAGTTCTTCCCATGGGGGCCCTCCCTGGCTATCAGCTGTTTGAGGGAGGTCCCCTCCCTTCTGAGCAGTCTCTTCTCAGGGCTGATCACCCCCAGGTGTCCGACAGTCTTGCATGTGGTCTGAGCAGGTGCCAGAAAAGCTGGACCATGGCTGCCTCCTGTGGGCCCTCCTCTTTCTCACTTAATGCCACCCAGGCCAGAGGAGCATTTCTCAGAAATAGCATCAGCTCAAGGAAGACAACTGCAGGTGAAATGCATCCCCCAGCCCAAGGCCTTCCTCCAGTAGCAGGCTCCTGTCTTGACACCTAGGATTCCTCTTTGGGCCCCTGGGGCAGAACACCAAATTTATCCCTTTCCAGTTCTCCCTATTAGCTTTTCCAACCATTATTTCAGCCTATAACTAATACCAATACTAATACTAATAGCTACTGTTTATTGAGAGCTCATTACTTGGTAGAAACTTTGACTATGGCTACTTATGCCATCCTGGTGACAATCTTACAAAGTAGATACTGTAATGGTCTCCTGTTACAGATGGGGAAGTGGAGGCTCAGCGCGGTTAAGTCACTTGCTCAAGGTCACACAGTGAGGCGAGGAGTCCTGGCCTGTAAGCATGTAAGTCCACATGAGATAAGCATGTAATGCATGTAAGCCCACATTGAGACCCCATGCTCTAAATAGTACAGCTGATCCTCTGTGGCTCTCACATCTGGTAGCCAACGTTTCACTGCCACTCCCCACTTTGATACACTTCAAAGCCATCTCTAGACCTTCTCTAGACCTTTGAGGAAAGTGAGGAGAAGGCTGAGCTGATCTAGGACTGGTGAGATCGGAGCCCCACCCAGAGAGACATGCATCAAAGACAGGGCACACAACAGGGAGGAAATAAGAAACCGGGCTCTGGAGTCAGACAAACACAGACTTGGATCCCACACCCGCTTCCTCCTCGTTTTGTGACTTTGGGCAGGTTGCTGTTGTTCCTGAGTGGGTCCCTTCACTGGCAGGATGGGAAAAACCACAGCATTTCCCTGCCCTGTTGTGTGGAGAAACCAACAAGATATGTGGCACATTCACCCATGCATTCCCTGAACATTTCTTGAGCACCTACTATGTGCCGAGATAAGCATTCGATTGAGTTCTAGCAAGAGCTCAATCCATGGGAAAGTGTTCCAATAGAGCTTGGCATGTGAAAGGGCTCAGGAAAAGCAGCCTCTGCCATGCCATGATGGTCACCTGCACAGCCTAGTGATTTCTCCCCAAGCTGCCCCCTACCCTGCCTTACTTGTTGAAATTTCGATACTGGGCAAGGCTGGGGGTGTGACTTCTGCCATCACTCTGGTAGTCCTGGTAGCTGATGAATTCCTGCCAAGGACAGCGGTAGCCCTTGGGGATGGCCGTGTGGTTGAACTTCTCTGGCGGGACGCCCTTCAGTGGTTCAGCATAGCCTGGAAATGGAGCAGGGCTCATGGGGGGCAGGCAGCAGTGGGGGAATGTGGCTGAGTTCTTTTTTCCCCTCAGCCCCCACTCCTGCCCACCCCACAGATACGGTTGGGGGAAGGAAGTCTGGAGCTGGGATGGGGGGAGAGGCGGAATATAATACCAAAGTTCCTCCGGCAAAGTGGACCAATCCTTTCCCATCCCTGGAAGCAAGGAGGACTGGAGCAGGGGAATTTCAAGTTGGGGTGTAGACTCTGGCTCAGTGTGTGACCTTGGGCACATTACTGCACCTCTCTGGGCTTGTGTTAGGTCTGTAGAGAGGTGTGGGGGTCTGTGTGGGAGGTAAACTAAATGCTCTCTGGGTGCTGGTTCCTGTCCCATGGTGGAGCACTGCCGGGCTCTGGTCCCGCAGCCCCATCCCAGGACCTGGGGAGGCCCTCACCTGGTGCCAGGGCGCTGGGGCTGCAGGTGCGCTCCGCGGGGAAGGCTGCAGACTGGGCATCCTCAGGGCCCTGGGTTGAGGCTGGGAAGATGTGGAGCTCAGAGCGGCAGTTCTGCCCCTCAGGGCCATTGGCAACCTGGGCACAGGGGCGGGTGCTCACAGACCATGGACTGCTGCACAGAGCTGCCTGGCCCCTTCCCCCAGCTTCCCCTCTTACAGGGGCTCCCTGCACACTCACCGTCCCCAGCTCCACTGATCCCGTCACCTTTGATCCCATCACCTTCTCCTTGACACTTCCGTCCATGATCTGTGGGGGCAAATAGACGGCAGGGAGGCTCGGTGCAGCAAAGGACCAGGGTTCTCCCTCCACCAGAAAAGGGGAGGCACATCATCTTAGTGCCCACATCCTAGGGATGTTGAGGGGATGAATTAATAACATAGGGTGCTAATCCCAGTGCCTGGAACAAAGAAATGCACTCTGTATGTTAGTTGCTATTCTAATATTGACCTTGGGCACATAACCTTCTTGAGTATCAGTTTCCTTATCTATAAAATGGGATTAGTGTTGATATTATCTAGCTTATAGGGCTATATGAGCATTAAATGAGATGATACACATGAATTGCTTGGCTAGCAAGTAGGTGTTTTGTTGTCTTTACTGTTCTGCATTCTGGCACATCGTACCCTCTCAGTCACCCCCTGTTGAGTCCAGAAACTGAGCCGAGTGTGAGTTCATTCCAAGTAACTGAAACTGCCTGCTGACTTTCTGAAGCCTGAGGATAAGCCATTCTTGTCGCTACTGGCAGATGGTTTTCTGGCCTTTTCCTTCTGCTAGGGGCACGAAGAGAAAGAGTTTTGTGTTTTCTCTCTTAGGGCAAGCTCAAGTCTAATCTCAATCCTGCTCACTGCAAATTCAGCCCAGAGCTCGTTTGGTAGGGGCCAGAATCCCTTCCCTCCCACAGCTCGCCCTGCCCATTCCACTTCGTGTTTTGTATCTGGGGGGAGATACCACTTTTCTAGAATCACACAGCAAGTTGAGGGCTCAGTCTGATAGGAACATCACAGCCTTTCCAGCTGGAGCTGGAGCTAGAGGGACTCCTCAGGGGCCAGACATCCTCCTCTGGCTCCCTGTTTGGCTTTAGGCTAGCCACTGGCCCTCTCTGTGCCTCAGTTCCCTTAGAAGCACAATGGGATGAACTCACCATTCTTGGGCTGGCTGCAAACTCAAAGGTGAATCTCTGTACCCGGCGCTGTCTCTTCTGGAAGAGGAGGGATCCTCTGTTGTTGCGTAGCGAGAGCTCCTCCATCATCAAGTCCTGGGGCACACTCAGCTTCTTGCCCAGGTCCAGCAGAGGGACTGCCCAGAGAGGCCAGAGTGAGCTCTTACCCCAAACCCTCAGGGCCCTCGGGGCTGCCTGCCTCTGAGGGCATCGGCCCAAGGTGTATGAGAATGCTGGTTCCTCCCCACATTTGCTGACACTGGGAGTCACCGTCCTGGGGAATCTGCCTACCTGGTGGGCAGAAATGACATCTCAGAGCTTAATTTGCATGTGTTTGACACTCGGTGAAACTGAATTCCGTTTCAGATGTTCTTTGGCCATTTGTATTTATTCTATTAACTTCCTCTGCAGTTCTTTGCCCACAGTGGTTGGAGGCATGAGAAATGGTCAGATTCTAGAGACTCTTCTAACAGTAAGCCAGGGGATTGAGCTCTGCCAGGGGGGGGGGGGCGGGGTTTCTGTCCTGACCCACTCCGTCCTCATCCTGGGAGCATCCACTCACTGAGATGGGGAGGGCCGGAGGAGGATGAGATGGGGAAATATCAGGAGCTCAGGGTTAGGCATGTGTTCTTTCCATTTTAAAATAGCCTTTTATTATTATAAAAATAGCATGTATATATGTACATTGAAGGAAGTTAGAAAATACAGATATAAGGGGAAAAGAGAAAAATACCATTTCTATCTCCCAGAGGTTGCTATTTTTAACTTTAGTGTATATCCATTCATATCTTTTTAAAAAAAGATTTTATTTATTTATTTGACAGACAAGTAGGCAGAGAGGCAGGCAGAGACAGAGAGAAGAGGAAGCAGGCTCCCCGTTGAGCAGAGAGCCCAAAGCGGGGCTCAATCCCAGGACCCTGGGATCATGACCTGAGCCAAAGGCAGAGGCATTAACCCAATGAGCCACCCAGGTGCCCCCATTCATATCTTTTTTTTTTTATAAAGATTTATTTACTTATTTGACAGGCAGAGATCACAAGTAGGCAGAGAGGCAGGCAGAGAGAGAGGAGGAAGCAGGCTCCCCGCTGAGCAGAGAGCCTGATGCGGGGCTCGATCCCTGGACCCTGGGATCATGACCTGAGCCGAAGGCAGAGGCTTTAACCCACTGAGCCACCCAGGCGCCCCCCCATTCATATCTTTTTCAAAGACTATATATTCATATGTGAGGGGCACCTCGATGTCTGGGTGTCTGACTCTTGATTTCAGCTCCGATCATGATCTCAGGGTCCTGGGATAGAGCCCCACCTGAGATCCATGCACAGCTGGGAGTCTGCTTAAGGATTCTCTCTCTCCTTCTACCCCTCCCTCTGTTCACATGCTTTCTCTCTCTCTCTCTCTCTCTCTAAAATAAAATAAATAATTTTTTAAATTTTATTTTATTTATTTATTTGAGAGAGAGTGAGAGAGAGAGCATGAGAGAGGAGAAGGTCAGAGGGAGAAGCAGACTGCCCGCTGAACAGGGAGCCCGACGCGGGACTTGATCCCAGGACTCCAGAATCATGAACCGAGCTGAAGGCAGTTGCCCAACCGACCGAGCCACCCAGGTGCTCCAAAATAAATAAGTTGTATCAGAAAAAGGCTATGTAACCATGTATGAGTTTTCAGCCAATATGAAGTCATAGTTATACATGCTTTATAATTTGCTTGTATCAGTTAAAGATCTCCACCTGGGCAAGTGGACACATTTTTTTGTTTTGTTTTATACAATGCCTAATCCATATTCAAATTCCCCTAATTGCCTGCAGAATTGGGCATAGAAGGTTTGAAGAGCCTTGCAGATGCCGAAGCAGAGAAGCAGCGACAGAGGGAGCCAGATATAGGACCCTCCTGCTCACGGGAGAAACTGACCTGAGGTAAAAATTGGGGCATCGTGAGCTTACAAATGGTATTTGTTGTTGTTGTTTGATGAAGACCATTACATTTCTTTCTTTTCTCAGAGTGAGGACTCATTGTGATAGCCACATAGGGGGTTTCCAGGGCTGATGGCTGTCCTTAATAGTTTTGGAACCCATCCATATCCTTTGTGTCCCCCCCATCAATACACCCACTTTGACACACTTCCCAACAAGGGGAGGCTCTGGGAGGAAAGGGGTGACAGAGGGGTGAGGACACCGGTAGGAAAAGGATACGTGTGGACAGCATGGCCAGAGTTGTCCACCTCTAAAATCGGATACACTGAGGTTCGTGTTCCAGCTCTATAAATGGTGTTTAGAGTCGGGAGCCTGGATGAGATCACCGGGGATGTGAGGGAGAAAGAGATCTGAAGCCTGAGCCCCGGGCCTCTGGCGCCCAGACCTGGGAGCTGAGGAACCAGCCTGGGAAGGGACGCCCAGTGAGGCAGGAGGAAAGCCAGAGTGTGGTGCCCTGGAAACCAAGTGATAAAAGCATTTCGGAGAAGATGGGGGGAGCTCACAGAGCCGAAAACTGACTGTCCTCCGTAGTGTGAGGGCCTTATTATTGGTCATCTTCGCAAAAGTAGTTTCTATGGAGTATTTGGGTGTGAAAACCTTCTTGGAAAGCGTTAAGAGAAAATGGACAGAAGGACGTTCTAACCACAACTCGAGGAAGCAGTGAACCAAATCTGGAATGTGAGGTATTTTACAGGGCAGATGGCCTGGGCTCTTTAAAGGAATGAATGACCTGGAAAAAAAGAAAAGAAAAAAAGACAAGGTGGGGCAGGTATGGGACTTACAGATTCAAGGACATTGAAGAGACCCGGCCACCAGATAAACAGTGGTCCTTCTTGGAGCCTCATTAACACAAACTAGAAAATTGGAGAAAGTAGACTGTGGGACTGGTCATTGCTGGTATTAAGTCAAAATTGCTAATTTTGTTCAGTTTGCTAACATTTTCGTGGTGTGTAAGGAAATGTCCTCTTCATTATTTTCGGTGCATCCTGAAGTGTCAAAGGGATGAAATGACAAGCTCTTTGGGTTTTGCTTTGGGCTCCAGAAACGAAAGGAGGACCATGGGGGATTTGCACTCTCTATTTTTGTGTGTTTGGAAGTGAGCTTAATAAAATGTTAGGGAGAAGAGGCGAGAAAACGTAGACAACAGCTTTGAGGAGTTGCGCTCCACAGGACCGAGGCAGCGGCAGAATCAAGAGGTGTTTGTTTTTAAAAGGGAGAAATAAAAGCATGTTTTTTAGATGATGGGAAATTTTGACAATGCAATAGAGAGAGGGCAGACCCCAGGACTGGAAGACTGTCCTGGAGCAGGACAGAGGGGAGGGGAGGAGAGGGGAGGGTGTGGACCCGGAGAGGTCATCCTTCACAGGGGGAAGGGGAGGAGGGAGCTTGCACTGGACTCTTTTGGTCCCTTCACTCTTCTCAGTGCAATAGGAAGCAAGGTCATCTGCTGAGAAGGAGGACGGGGGAGAAGGCATTGGGAGTTTGGGGACAGAGGTTGCCACCATCCTATAAGCAAGTCGTATGGGACAAGGAGATGGACAGGGCTGCCAGGCAGCATGGAGAGGGGGGCATGCTGGTGCTGTGATTCAGTCCAGTCAATGGAATCCAAACAGGCTTTTTAAAAAGGAGGTTGGGGGCACTTGGGTGGCTCAGTTGGTTAGGTGACTGCCTTCGGCTCAGGTCATGATCCTGGAGTCCCAGGATCGAGTCCCACATCAGATTCCCTGCTCGGTGGAGAGCCTGCTTCTCCCTCTTCTCCCTCCCCCTTCATGCTCTCTCTTTGTCCTTCTCTCTCTCAAATAAATAAATAAAATCTTTAAAAGGAATTAAAAAGGAGGCTGATGATTTTTTTTATTCTTTCAGCAAATAGAGAGGACCTCCTACATGGTAGGGACAGAAGGAGATCCATTGTAGGTTAAGAGGGGGAAAAAAGTAAGTTTCAGAAGAATCTGTATTCTAAGATCCCACTCATTTATTTAGAAAAACAAATACTATATGTTTATGCATGCTTTGAAAAATCTGCGTGGAGATACGCCAAATATCAGTAGTGACTATTTATGGGACGTAGGAAGAGGAGGGCTGGAAATTGTACTATTTTTTTAACAATGAAAGATACTGCCTACTAAAAGCATGAAAGACTATATCTAAATACATAATAAAAAGTCCCCTGGCATCATATTTTCAGATACTGCCAGATGAATTGAGCTCAATATTAAAAAAAAAAGTTATAGATAAAAATCTATCTGATAAAATAGTTCTATTTCTAGGCATTCATTCTTAGGGAGAAAAGTCGAATAAACATGCCTGAAGATAGAGAAGGTTAGCAGATAGCACTGAGGGTTCAGCTTGTGAAAACCACACAGCCGTGTTGTGGGGGTGCTGCCCGGATGCCGTTCATCCGTGGCTCAGGGTCCCAAGTGCCCCCTTCTGCCGAGCACTGCCCCCACTGAGCAGAAGGGCTCACGGCTCTGACACTCAGGACGGGATGAAATCTGCGGAGCCACTCAGGCTCTGGAGCCCCTGTGGGATCAGGCCGAACCTGGGCCAACAACTGAGCCCACATCCTTGCTGAGCCATTTCCCCTGCCCTATCCTGCTTCCATCATTTCCCTCTTCCTGAGGGCGTGACCTCAGTAAGTCACTCGTGTGAGAATCCTCAGCTCTGCTCCTCCGGGTCCAACCTGAGATGAACCTGCGTGACCGCCAGGAGGGGGGATGTGTATCAGTATACTTAACAGGATGTTTGCTGGGGGGGCAGGGGAGGGGGCGGGGAGAGACAGCATACCAGCGTGGGAAGGAGCCCGCGGTACGTTGCTAAGTGAAGGAAAAAGTGAGCAGAAGAGCACGGGTATAGTAGTCGCCCATTGTATAAATGCGTTTATATATGAACGGGAAGACGGAGTTACACAGACATGCTAACTGTGGTTATCTCCAGATTGTCCCATTATGAGGAACTTTCACTTTCAAAGTCATTCACGTCTGTTTTGCCTGGATATCTTATAAAAGGGATGTATTATTTGCACAACCGTGGAGTCAAGAAGCCGCTCTGGAGACAGAGAGATCTGGAATCCAATCTCAGCTCTAGCAACTGTAAGATATGGGATGGCCTAGCTCCTATGAACCTCGGCTTTCTTGTCGCCAAAATGGGGACAACAATAGCTAACTTACAGCGTTGTTGTGATGGTTATATAACAGGAAACAGGGAAGCTCTTAGCACAGGATCTGACCCAGAGGAAGTACATAATCACGGTGTCTGTTATTATTACCTTACAGAGGCTGTCTTGTTATGGTACTTTAGTTTCAAAATTGTCTTGAGCTAATACCCTAGCAACGGCCAACAATGGATGTATTTCCAGTCTGGCATAGATGATATGTGTCCACACTTGGGGGACTGTAATGAATTAGTTACTTAGCCAAGGGAAAAGAGAACACGTCGCCTGGTTCTTCTAGTTAGAGCGTCAATACCTCACAAAGTTGGCTTATGTTAGTGCCCAAAGTCATGAAACTTAAAAAAAAAAAGAAACTTGATGCCCACAAAAGGAGGCAAGATCACATGAAATAGGTTAGGACCACTCCCATATGAAGTCATACAACGGGACGAAATACTTAGAAGCTGCATGGGGCAAAACAGCAGTGGTGTCCTTACAGGACAGTCTGTCGGAGCTCGGGGCATAGTCCATGTGCTCCAGAATCCCCCCCAGGGCACTTGTCTCAAAGGCACAATGTCCCGCCCCCTCCCCAGGTCCACTGAATGTGGATCCTGGGGGTAGATGCTGGGAATCTGCATTTTTAGCCAACAGCAGCGTTCACTGTCATTTGCACTGTAGGGTGAGAGCTCTGACCTGGTTGAATTTGTTTTTAAAATACTTGATATCCCCATTTCAAGCCTGGGTGGCTCAGGCAGTAAAGGGCCTGCCTTCCGCTCAGGTCAGGTCCCGGGATGGAGCCCCAGGTCAGGCTCCCTGCTCAGTGGAGAGTCTGCCTCTCCCTCGCCCTCTGTGGGCACACTCACTCTATCACCCTCCCAAATAAATAAGTAAAATCTTCTAAACAATTCTTTGAAAATAAGATACTTGCAATGCTCTGAGGTAGGACAAATCAACAGACTCCAAAATTATACGTGGAGTTCCACAGGGGGTCTCATATGGTGATAAACATGTATCTTAGCTGATTTCTTTATTGGGTGAGCCGACTTTCAAGTGAAATGGCCTGAGTCACACTGGGGAGCCTGCTTTGGCCAGCCGGTCCCCATTCTCCCTCGACAATTGTCTCCTGCCACGGGGGCTCTGGGAGACCCACAGTGACAGGAAGCAAGGGCACTTGTGGTGGGGGGTAGCAGGGGAGCTTGGGACCACAGTTAGGGCTGGAACTGGGACCAGAGCCCTCGTGCTCAATTTGAGGCTGAGGTAAGGACTTAGTTAGGCCCAGGGCCCAGTGTAAGGCATTCAGCCTCAGCCTCTGGGTATGTGGGCATCAGGGCAAGGCCCCTCCCAATACTTCGGGAAGCTTCCCAACTCAAGTGGTAGATTCCACAACACTCCTTCGGGGCTGACCTGGAACTCACACCTGTTTGCCCAGGCCTCAGGCCAACAGGCCCGAGTGGCTACACTTTGAGACCAGGATAGGATGAGGTCTGAAGAACGCACAAGGGCAGAGGCCACCTTACCTGGTCCAGTGAGGTCCCCCATGGCAGCCATCATTGGGCCCTTCTGCTCCTTAGGGATCATCCTGTGGAAGAGAGATGCTTGCAACTGGGCGAGCCCCCCTCCACCCCTCCCCAGAAGTCCTCCCAGTCCCTGGGCCACCCAGCCTCAGCTCTGAACTGCCTTGCCCCACCCCCCAGTCTTGAGGAAGGGCTATCTGAGCTGGACAGGGCTTTGGGGTCTCTGTGTACAGAGGAGGAGACTGAGGTCCAGGGAAGGGAAGAGGAGGTGCCAGAGGCCACACAAATCTGCTTCCCATGTTGTCAGGGAGACACTCTTTCTTCAGGGGGCAATCTCTGGGAGATGAGGGGTAGGGGAGATGGGGGGTTTCAAACAACTGTCATCCGCTGATGCAGATGAACTCTATTCAGAGGCTGAACGAGGTTGAAGTCAGGGAGGGGAAGAAAGGATGGGTTTTAGGCTGGGGCTGTGCTAGGGTCTACAAGGCTGGTCCTGTCCTTCTGTCTTCTGTACTTGGCTCTGAGGCGTGAGGGCATAGGCTGGTCCAAGAAAGCCGAGAGACCCATCACCCCCTTCCCTATGCCCCATCCCTCAGCTGACCTCCAGGGTGCTCTCGCTCACCCCTTCTCTACTTCCTCCCCCCCCCCCCCCCATTTGCACCTTATGACACTTTCCAGAGACCTTGGAGGAGATTTACAAACAGAATGAGGTCCAGACCCCAGAGAACCCCTGCAGGTTCCAAAGCCAGATTCCCTAACTTGCCCCAAGGAGAGAAGGCAGAGCTCTTGAGTCTCCCTACAGACTGCCCCTGTGCTTTGCTTCCAGGTTTTTCTACACTCCTTCCTTTAGAAAGAAACAGTCTGTCTCCATCTGTACACCACACCCACACATGGCCCCGGGGCAGCGGGCACTGAGTTGGACAACCTGGAGTCTAATCCATGTCCCTGACCTCCTCTGTGACTGAGCAAGTCGCTCCCCAGGTTTGTGCCTCAATTCCTCACGTATCTCTGTAGCATAAGGAGGTTGGCCTAGATCATGGGATCCACAGATAGGCTTCAAGGGACCCACAATCCCCCACCCCGCAAACCATATCGGATCTGAGCACGCCTGCGGGCCTCTGGGGTGAGGGCCATGAACTGACCAAGAACACTCCGACTGGGACCACTCAGGAGGCCCCAGTGCACGGGTCTGTTTCTTGATAAACACTCCCCTTACAGACATGTGCAGACCCTGGGAAGGGCCCTCATCTCACTGTCAGGTGCCCCGCTTCCCTCTGCAGCCTAAAGACCTTGGTCCCACCCAGAGCCATTAACTCTGCCCACCTTGAATCCAAGCCATCCTTTCCCATTTAATCTAGAATGATCTAGAGCTTAGATCCCTCCTCTCCCAAACCAGGCACCAGGCTTCCTGGAGGCCCCAAGCTCCCAGACCCTTGGTAGGGCCCTTCCTCTGCTTGGGGGCTGGGGCTATGACAGCTGGCTCATCACCTCTGCCCACACCCCATAGCTCCTCAAGCTCCCCTAGGATCCTGGTACCTGAGTGGCGGGACTGCAGCATGCAGGAGGGAATGTCAGGCCCTCGAGATTAACACCTCTTTCGGGAAGCTGAGAGCTGAGTAGTCTTGTGGTGGTCCTTGGTCCAGTCTGAGCGGGGCACGCCTTTGCAGCCAGCTCTGGCCTCAGCAGACGAGAATCAAGAATCGGTCCTGCCTTGTTGTGGCTCACAGCCTTATTTTGGGCTGCAACAGGATCCAGGGACAGATGCTAAAAGCACCAGGCCCTGGGGAAGACAGGTGCTCCGGCAGCAGGCCCTTGCAGACGGAAGGGCTTGCACACACGCATGCACACACACGCACACACCAGAGTCACCTGGGAACGGTGAGTCAGTTGCCAGTCACTTGAGCTTGCTAATTGTATCCTTGATACCTAGAACAGGGCCTGATAGGAATTCAACAGCTATTTGTTGAATGAATGGATGGATGGATGGATGCATGAATCAATGAATTTTCCCGTGATATCCCTGCTTGACTTGTTCATTTCTTCTTTCCTGCCTTTCTTTCTTCCTTCTGCTCCCTCCCTCCCTCTCTCCCTCCACCTTCTTGCACTGAGTCCGGATGGACGGAAGATAAATAAAGCAGGGCTCTGTCCTCAAGGAGCTCCTCCAGACCCAAGTCAGACCCATAAATAAGCCTTTGCGATGCATGATGGGAAATGCTCTAGGAGTACCCAGGGGAGGGTGCCACCAGCTCTGCCTTGGGGTTGGGGGGTGGGGGATGGGGAAGGTGCTTCCCAGAGGAGACATTTGATCTGGGCCTGGAAGGCTAGTTAGTGGGAGTTCAGTGGGCAGAGGGGCCCAGGCCTTGCGGGCAGAGGCCGTGTTGTGTGGAATAATGTCAGGGGTCCACAAGCAGAGCCAGAACTTGCCCCCAGAGCTGAGACATGGGTAGGGTGGAGCTGAGAGTTGAGGCCGGACAGGTGGGCCAGAATCACAGCAGGCTTTTCCAAAGGCAAGTGTGCTTTAGAAAGGACTGCTGAAGAGTTTAAAGCCGTGGAATGGAGAGGTCAGGCTGGCATTTTCCGAATATATCTCTGGGCTGCCAGGTGAAAAATGAGTCGGAGCGGCCCAGCCTGGAGGCAGGAAGATTTGACTGTGGTCAGGTGGGAGAAGGGGACGCTGCACGGGGACAGGGACAGAGGCCATGGAGAGGAGGAGGAGGACCCGAGGGGTAGCTGGGGAATCACCAGGTCCTGCTCTGAGATGAGAGGTGGGGAGTGAGGGAAAGGCCAGTCTGGCTTGAGTGACTGAGGAAGGTGAGGGGGGCCAGCTTGGGGTGGCAGTGGCTTCTCAGGTCAGTTTGGGATGAACTTGTTTTGAGGTGTCAGGGATGGGAATCACCAGAAGGCAGGGCGGTGTTGTGCTCGGGGAGGGGTGGTTCTGGCTGACGATAAAGACTGGGTCACTTGCAGGGAAGCGTGGGCTGGCAAGGGTGCGCTGAGTCCAGGGCGGGCAGCACCTGTTCCCGTGTGCCAGGACTGACTGTCCAAGGCCCTATTTCTGACATGCCCTTAGGAAGAACCTGGGGCTCTGAGGACTCCAGGAGCTCCGCGTTCTGCCCCTTCGGTTCCTGTGTCCAGCCTCTGCTGGGCCTGAGCTTTTAGAGAGGAAGGCGAGCAATGTTCCCAGGGCAGGCTTGGCCTCACCTGGGAGTGGGGTCACAGTCCCCTTCTCAGGACAAAGGACACCCCCATCAGGTGAGGAGTACTCCAGATAGTCTGGGTCTCGGGCTCACTGTGGTTACCTGGACTCAGATGGGACCTCTTGTAGGGACTTCTCCTCCTGCATGGAGCCCCAACCTGCCAGAAGGAACCTGCCCCACAGCACTAGGCCCTGACCCAGCTTGGCCCTGCCTGCTCCAGTGACAGTGGCTTGTAGGGAGGACCAGGGCAATACCACCTCGCCCAGCTCACTCTGCACAGATAGGGAAGCTGAGGCTGGCTACGCAGCGGGCTTGCTCAGGGTCATCCAGCTAGTAGAAGACAGGATCAGTACTTCAACGCTGGGACCTCATCTACTGCCTGGCTCCCTTCCCCCTGTGTCAAGCATTCTCATCCTGGCAGAGTCCTTCAGACTATCCCATGGGTAGGAGGGGCTTTAGACGCAGTTGAAAATGACACAGGAGGCGGAAGGATGCAGGAAGCATTTATTGAGGGCCAGAGATGAATTCTACAGGAGGCAAGAGACAGAACACAGGCAGTCTCTAGTGGGCTAGAGGGGAGGATGGGGGGAAAGGCAGTGACAGGGAGAACAGCCAGGCAGAACTGCAGCTTTCCAGGGCTGCCTCCTGCTGGCTCTTTAGGGAAATGCAGGCAAAAGTGGACTTTCTATGCCCCTGTATTAACCAGTGGCCTGATAGCATCTCTTCTGTGAAAGCGGCCCTTAGCTCCGTCCCCTGAAGCAGATGGGGACTTCAATGTGGTCACTCATCATCAACCAAGCAGGAACACTCTCTTATCTTCCCACTGCCAGGGCCTGTGTTCCCAAGCCTTAGGCCCTAGGCACCCTCTGGGATCACTCCTTAATTCTAAAGACCCCCACCCAACTTTCTCCCACCCTGAACCCAGCTTTCCTTAGCCTTACATAGGGGCTCCAGGTCTAGCATCACCTGATGGGTGGGTAAGTCTACCCCTAACCCCAAATCACACTTGGTCCCTCACTGTTAGCAACATCGTGGTATCCTTTCTCCCACATCTCTTTGATCCTCAGCCAAGTCCAGTGCCCCACCCCCAACCTCCTCTGCACTTAGTATCCTGAAGCTGATATTCTGAACCTCTAGGGGGCACCACCAGCCAACTCTGGAAACCATAGAATTTAGAGGCATTCCTCCCTGTCCCTCCTGGGGACTGGAATGAGAGCCACCCAGATCTAACAGACAGACCAGCCTGCAGCCAGACTCCTCAGGGTCACGGGGCACGAGGCACAAGCTAGGCCAGAGTGTAACAGGAAAGAGATGGGACAGAACGGTGTCCAGACATCTGGGCATGATATGGATACTGGAGCCTAACTGAAGCATGGGGTATTTCCTAAGGAACAAAAAACACAGGCAGACTCTAGTCTAACCCCTCACTCACCCACCCATGCCCATCTGCCCCCAAATTCTGCCCAGCCAATCCTCCACCACCATCTGCTTCCTTCCCTGACATCATGCAATGCATTTCAGGACTGAAAGAGCCCTCAGAGGTCATCTGAGCCAATCCATTTCCTACTAGAATCTCCTCTATGCATCCTGCCTCCTGCTTGAATACCTCCCTTAACAAGGAACTCTTGCCTCCTCTTTTCCAGGTGGGCAACCTCAAACTCGGGGCCATCGGTTAAAGTCACAGGAGAACAGATAGCTCCGGATCAACTCTTCTCTCCCCAGCTCAGCGTTGAGTCTGGAACCTGCCATGAAAGGGCCCAGAAGAGATAGGTGGGTTGGAGGCACCTATAGCATTCCTGTAAGCCCAAGTTCTTGGGCCGGGGATGTCAGCCATTATCTTTCTACTCTCCCCCTCTGGAGGCACATAACAGGCCCCAGCAGTCTGAGCCGGGGCTGGAAAAGCATGAGAGGGATCTGAGAGGAGGAATCTTTCCACCTCTTGTCTCCTGAGGGGCCAGCAGGGCACCTTGAGCTGGCCTGGAAGACCTCTCTAAAGGTCATCATGGTAAAAATAGAGCTTGTCTGGGAACGGGTGGAAAACAGCTGCTCCTGCCTGGGACTTGGTGCCAGCCAGGCGGATGGTCAAGCCAGGGCCTGGATAGGGAACTTAGGCTTAGGATCTTGTGAGCACACCCCTCATTTGCCCGACTCCAGACAGCAGAGCTGGGAAGGGAGGAAGGAGTATGGAACCCTGAACAAGTCTAGGGGTCCATGTACACGACACCCCGACTCTTTAGAGGCAGGTGTGTGTGCGTGTGTGTATTTGTATTGATGGGAGGAGAGGCAGAATTTAGACCTGTGGAGATGGCTTTGGCCAAAGTCCCATTAAACAGATTGGAAAGCTGAGGGTCGGACAGAGGAGGGGTCTTACCCAGGTCACACAATGACTGAATGACAGAATAAGGGCTACAACACAAGTTTGGATCACTACCCCAGCCCCAAGCCCGGTGCACTCCACCCCGACCCCTCGTCCAAAGCGGCCAGACCTCACCCTCCATCTTCGCCCCACTCCCCCACCCCCAACCCGCCCCGCCGGACGCGATGCTGGAATCTACCAAGCCCCACAACTCATCTTCTGGCCCAGCCCTCCCGCGGTGGGGATGCACCCAGAGCGAGGGAGGCTTTAGGTGGTGCAGGAGGCCTCGGTGGGGAGGCTGCCACGCTTGAGCCTCAGGCTGCCGTTCCACCCGCGGGGACAGATGTTGTAGCCGAGGATGCCGGGCGACTTAGCCCCGGAGTCCTCGGAGTCGAGGGACACGTCGGAGTCCGTGGGCGAGCGACGGTAGGGGAAGGGCCGGGGCGTCGCGGGCAGCGGGCTCCGGGGGCTGGCGCAGGGCGAGGGCCCAGCGGGCAGCGGACTCCGCGGGATCGGGGAGAACGTGGCCCCGGGGGCCGCAGCGGCGGGGGGGCCGGGGCGGGCGGGCTGCGGCGAGCGCAGGCGCGGCGGTGGCGGTGGCGGTGGCGGCGGCGGCTGTGCCAGCGCCTGCGCCCCGGGCGGCGAGAAGGGCCGCAGGCTCTCGGCGCCCGCCGGCCGCGGGGAGGCGCTCTTGCGCCGAGCCGCGTTGATGATGTTTCGCGCCAGGAGGGCCTGCAGCTGGCGGCTGGGAGGCCGCGCCTCTGCCTCGGGTCGCAGCGGGGATACCGAGCGCTCGCTCCACGAGGGCGACATAGGTGGCGGCGGCGGGAGTGGCGGGGGGCTGCTCATGCTGCTCCCCCGGCCCGGTTCCCACGGCCCCGGGCTCACCCAGCCGTCCAGGCTGCTGGGAGGCCGGGAGGCGCCCGGCGTCCAGGGCGGGGAGGTGGGCAGGCTCTCCCGGCGGTCCTGGGGAGAGAGCAGAGGGCGGGGCAGGCGTTAGTGTTGGGCTCCTCTAGACGGGGGGATTCGGGAGCGAGTGCGTCTACTTTGTCACTGTAGAGGCGGGAGGGCAGCGGCCCAAGCCTGGAAAGAAGTGCCCGCCGTAAAACGCAGCGTGCCCCAGCTCTCAGCACCTGCTGCTGCGCTTAACCCGGAGGCAGGAGACGCGTGGTTAAGAACGCTGGCTTCGGGGCGCCTGGATGGCTCAGTGGGTTAAAGCCTCTGTCTCAGCTCAGGTCGTGGTCCCAGGGTCCTGGGATCGAGCCCCGCATCGAGCCCCGCATCGAGCCCCGCATCAGGCTCTCTGCTTGGCAGGGAGCCTGCTTCCTCCTCTCTCTGCCTGCCTCTCTGCCTACTTGTGATCTTTGTCTGTCAAATAAATAAATAAAATCTTAAAAAAAAAAAAAGAATGCTGGCTTCAGAGACAGACCCTTCTGCTTGCTGAATGAAGTTAGGGTTAGGGTTAGCAGCAGAAGCAATCGGAAGCCTCTGGGCTTCAGTTTCTTCCTCTGTGAAATGGGGGTATAATATCAGCACCTACACTTTGGGGGCTGTTCTGAGGATTAAATGATATAATTCATGTAGAAGAAGAATATGACATGTATTGAAAGATTTCCTGGACGAGAGTCAGTGCTCTCAGTAGATGTTAGTTACCGTAAAGAAATACTGGAAGGCTACACGTGAAACTAACCAAAGTGGGCCGCTGTTAGGAAATGGGGCCAACAGGGCAAGGTATGCAGCCACAGGAGTGGAATAAAGCTTTCATGTATTACTTTTTATATTGATTTAGGTTTTTGAAAGCTATGGATGTATTATCTATTCTAAAATTTTTATTTTTACTTTTATTTTTTAAAGCTTTTTTTTTTTAAGATTTTATTTATTTATTTGTCAGAGAGAGAGAGAGAGCAGGAGCAAGCACAGGCAGACAGAGTGGCAGGCAGAGGCAGAGGGAGAGGGAGAAGCAGGCCCCTGCCGAGCAAGGAGCCCGATGTGGGACTCGATCCCAGGACACTGGGATCATGACCTGAGCCGAAGGCAGCTGCTTAACCAACTGAGCCACCCAGGCGTCCCTATTCTAAAATTTTTAAACGAGGGGCACCTCGGTGGCTCCCTCCCTTAAGCATCTGTCTTCCGCTCAGGTTATGATCCCAGGGCCCTAGGATCCAGCCCCCACCCCCACCCCGTGGGTCTCCACTCAGCAGGGAACCTGCTTCTCCCTCTCCCTCTGCCACTCCCCCGGCTTGTGCTCTCTTTCTCTCAAATAAATAAATGAAATCTTTAAAAATAAATAAATAAAAATTTAAAGCAAAAACATTGATCATTATTACTAAGGACTTAGGGAAAGGCCCTCTTTGCCCCAACCCCCTGGCCATGTTGCCATGGTCGCCTCCTAATTTTTCCTAGTAGGCCTTGAGCAGAGAGGAAGCTCCCACTGACAGATGGGAACACAAAAGGAAGTTGGGTCCTCAAGCCCTAGGCAGCATGCTCTCCTGACTGGACTTCTTGCCAGCACGGGATAGGGAGTGAGGAGTCGGTGAAGCCCAGCTGGTGAACATCTTCGAGGAGATAAAGCACTACTCTGCTATACATGACTGTACCTTTTTCCTACCTATTTAGGGACTTTCCAGTCTACAAGTTTCCATGTCATCCTTTCTCCCCCATTGGATCCTCACAGCATGATGATGTGGTGGCTGGCATTATTACATCCGTTTTACAAGGATGAAAATGAAGTTCAGAGGTGTAAATAACTATCTAGTGTGTTCTGCCCCATGAGGATGTGTGCGTGCGTGTGTGTGTATTACTGCGTGTGACTACCTTCTGTTCAAAAGCCACACCATGCTAAAGCCGTGTGGAGAACTGGTTTGAAAGTGGGGAGGGCTTGGGAATCATGCCCAGCTTGTATCTGCTAAACCTTCCAACTCTTCATCCAATCAGATTACAGCACTAAACCAGTCCACTCAGCCTTTGATCCAATCCAGATTCACCAGCAGTCATTTCTCAGAGTCCAGACCTAGCCAGTCCATTCAATGTCTTCTGCCCAATCAAAATCTAGAACCATTCATGCGATCCATTCTTTCATCCAATCAGTAATCAGCCACAGTAAAGCCTGTCAGCCTCTCATCCAATCAGAATCTGATTTCTCCCAATCAAAAGGAAGTAGCAAAGTGTTATGTTTTCTCCCTATAATGCAGCAGCTACTAGATGACCTGACTCAGAATTAAGGAATTCCTTAAACAGCAGTCCAGATAGGAGATTTTTCATGGGATAGTAATGCTGGAGGGACCCCTAGGGACCTCCTGGGGACAACCAAGACCCCAATCATCAATTTGAAAAGGTAAAAAGCTCAGCATAGGATCCACCCCTTTCATTCCCAGGATCAAAGCTGTGTCTGTGTGAGCCAGAGACACTGGGACCTTCTCTGTGACACATCCTAGGAAGGTTTCAGTCAGCCCAGCTGTGGGCAATGTGGCCAAGAGTTCATGATCCCAGCCCGTGGACAAGTCTGGGGGCCCAAGGACCAGCTCTCTGCAGCTAGGAAAAGGGCAGGCTGGGGCAGGAAGAGTTATACCTGTCTGAAATCTCTACGTGTTATCTCTGCCTTTGGTGGCCACGAGGGGATGGCTAGGCCAGCCAGTGGAAGGAAGAAGCAACAGAACTGACTTCCCATGCCTCGGGTGGACTGTTGGGCAATGGTAAGCAGTTCCACATCATTTGGAGGTGGGCCAGAGCCTGACCTCATCGGAACTGCCATGTCTGGGTACTGACTCCATGTGTGCAGTGCAGGAGGTGGGGTGCACAGTACAGAAAAGCTGTGAGATATCAGGACTGCATACTTTCTGACAAAGCCCTCAACGTCTTATATAAGCCAGAACTCCCTGGAAATGCACATGAGTGAAAACTCAGAAACAGCGCCCACTTAACTCAGCACCAGCCCCACCAGCAGGACACGCGTGTGGGGCGAAGGCTTGGGCAGAGCAGTCAGACAGGAACTATCAAAGACCAAATGGAACTAGCTCCAAGATTGCCTTCTGCAGCCCCTTTCCTTGGAGGGAAGGGAAACTGAGGTCCAGAGGTGAGAAGGGGTTATCTAAGGTCACACAAGGAGTCAGGTGGGGACTACAACCCCCTTCTGACTCTTGATGCCAGCTCGTTCCTCTCCACCAGGGACAGAATCCATTTTCAGGAGCCCGGAGGTGATGAATATGGGAAACTGCCAGATTAAGATAACAGGGAGAGGGGGAGGTGGCCTGAGGGAACCAGAAAGTATACGCTCTGGCTAAAGGCATTTACATTCCACTTTCAAAGAATTCAAACAAACCTGGACTGTAAGGGGCTGTGGGTTTTCCCCATGCTCTATAAGCTTTTTGGCCAAACTCTGGAGGAAGGAGAAAACAAAAGAACAATTTCCACAGGATTATGGTTCCCTATGTCCTGACCCAGGGAAGAGAGGGCAGCTCTGGCTTCCAAGCCACCATACATCCATACCCATAGCAGACCCAGAGTCACAAACAGCCCACAGAGACATGCCACACACTCACAGGAACAGAGTCGTCCTACCCCCCTTCCCAGGCCAGAATCAGGGAGGAAGCGGGGAGAGCCTGGACCACCAGCCAGGGAGCGCGGAAAAAAGAAAGATGCAAGACAGATTTGAGGCTGAGTGTATTGAGAACAGGAGAGAAAACGAAGTTGGGGGAAGAGCTGGCTGCGGGAGCTGCAGGATGGAGGGTGGGCTCTTCCATTGCTGGCCCTCAGGGGTAGAAGGGATCAGGGGTCTGGGGTAGGGGCTTCACTCTGTCCTGGGAGGGGCCTCGTATGAAGAAGCTGAGCTCACTTACGACTCCCCCACGCATGCCCCCCAGTTCCGGGCAGAATGAATTCACTAGGAAGGCACCCCCCTGTTCCCATGGAGATGAGCCCAGAGCTCACGAAAACTGCAGGCTCAGCCCAGCAGGGCACCGCCTCCACCACCCCTCGCCCCGCTGGGGAGCCCAGAAATAGGGCCAGGGAAGAGAGAGTGGGTGGTGCTCGGCCCCCAGCCTTGGGAGGCTTCCATCTGAATTCTGCCTCTTGCGTCTGTATTCTCACACCGTCTCCCCCAGCAAAGCCTGGTTTCAGGGCTGGCTCACCTCAAACATGTCAGAGGTGGTGAGGATCTCACCCTACCTGACTCAGTACCCTCACTGTATGGGGAAACTGAGACCCAAGGATACACTTGGAATTAATCTGGTAGAATCCAGATCTCTTAAATCCCAGCCTTTTCCTCAAAACCTTAAGGTCTCCTCCTCGGTCCCGCCATGAGGCTGTGCTCCTGCCCTGGCTTCTATGCTTCTATTGTCTCCAGGCTGTCTCAGCCTGGGCTTCTGGTTCCCTGGCCTCCTGCAGCGGCTTCCTCCAGCAGTACCCTCCCCAGGACGCCCTCACAGACCTCTCATCTCCAGCCCTTCTATGGCCAACAGCCCATTGCCTCCTCTTCTTTTCCCCAGGGGACTGTCTTATCACTTACAAGGCCTTTCTCCCAAAGCACCAGCCTATTCTCTCAATCCTCCCAGACGGTCACAGCTGGAAGGGCACTGACTGGATAAATAAGAAAACCGAGGCCCAGGAAGGGAAAGTGACTTGGCTGGACTCATACAGCAAAGGGGAGGCTACGATGGGGCCAGACCCTCCCTCCAGCCTCTTTCCCCTCGGCGCTCACAATACACAGAGATAGCTGCTTTTAGTGGGGCAGACCTCTGCTGAGGTTGAAGCCTGACTAGCCAATGGGTATGCTGCCAGGGGCGGCTCTCACTGCACGCCTTCTCTTGGGGACTCCCTGGGACCTCGCAGGCCCCAGCGCACAGAGGGCCAGCCAGGTGGCACCGGGACCAAGTTCTCATCCCCAGCGCAGAGCCAGGTGTCTGGAGAGGACAGGGAGGCAGGGGAGCAGAGAGTCGGGAAGGAAAGCATCAGACAGCAGTGGCAGGCTGAGTCCTCATCCAGCAGAAGAACCCACAAGAGGAGAAAACGTGGCGGCTGGGACAGAGCTCTCTGAAGCAGCGGAGAGGAAACGGCGTCCAGAAGGCAGAGGTGGAGGAGACAGACCAGTGCAGGTAAGAAGCCAGCGACAGGCAGAAGGATGCCAGGAGCTGGGGCAGCTGAGGAGGCGGACCCGTGGCTGGTTGGCTGCACGGAGATCCTGGCCGGCTGTTTGTTCCAGAAGCCCACGGGAGGGACCCCTTCTAGGCCATTCCCCAGCAAGACGCTGGCATCCCCACAGCTCACAAAGGCCTGAGGGAGCCCCCGCTCACTGCGGCCTGCCAGGGGAGCTCGCTCTTCATTGCCCTCCCCCCGACCCAGTATGGGACGGCGGGTCCCTCAGACATGGAGTCTAATGACCCTTTGGGCAGCTGCAGCCCAGAGAGCAGAAGCGACTTGCCCAGAGTCACAAAGCTAGCTGGTGGCAGCATCGACCTTTGAGCCCCGAAGCCCCATACTCTTGACCCTCAGCTCAGTGCCACTTTTAGCCACATCTGCTCTCCATCCAGCCCTCAGAGAGGGGGTCCTGCCAGGCAGTAGGATCCCTGTGGGGTTCTTTACTTGAAGCAGAAGGAAGGCTTCCACACCTGAGCCTCGATCCCAGCATTCCGGGTGGAGAAGGAGGGCCTGGGGGCCTGCTTGGCGCGGGGAGACCATGCCCTGGAGGGCGACACGGGGGAGATATCACTGCTATAGGTTGGGCTCACAGCTGTGGGCTGGAGGCCATCCTGGCCGGGGGAGCTGTAGAGGCCCGGTGAGGAGCGGGAGGCCCGAGGCAGGGCTGGGGATGCCGGGAGGGCCCCCTTGGGGAGGCTGGGCACCAGGTCCAGGGAGCTCGGCTTGGCGGGAGAGGCGGCTCTCGGGGAGGCCTTGACAGGCTCCTTGATGGGCGAGAGGACGTAGAGCGAGGGCCGCAGCTGGTAGGCTGGCTGCTTAGTGGGCTCGGGGCGCAGGACCCCATTCTCGGGCAGGTAGCCGTGGTAGAGGGAGGCAGGCGGGGTCCGAGCTGGGCTCCGGGATGCCACTCGGAAGCTGCCAGGAGCATTGGTGGAATACTTCCAGGATGAAGGCAGGGACATGGTGGGCGAAGGGCAGCGGGCCAGTTCGGTGTGGCCCGAGGACTCGATGACGTACTTCTCCATCCGGGATTGGCGGCGGGCATAGAGCTCAGCCCCCTTCCCGGAGGCCTCGGACAGGTTCTGGTTGGGTTTGGGCTTCGGCTTGGCCTGGATGCGCGGTGACTTGAGGCACGAGGCCCACTCTGGGAGGACCTCCTCGGCTGCCGCAGGGCTGGCTCTGTCCCGGGGCGCTGACTCCTGCTGAAAGTTGGAGGCCTCGGCCCCCAGCGCAAAGGGCTCCTCCTCCACGCCTGCCTCCCCCTGGTCCCTCTGCCTCCGCTTCTCATCAGCCGTCTGCACAAGATCCAGCAGGTCCGGGTTTGGGGTCACCTTGGGCTTCTCCACGAAGGTGAACATGGATTTCCGGCTGCCCCTGCGGGCCATCGACTCCTCCAATATGCCCGTCTTGCTGGCAGGAACAGCCTGGCCCTTCAGAGGAGAAGGCTTGGGGTCAGAGCTGGGGTAAAGGGCAGAGTAGGAGGGGGGAGACCTAACCCGGGAAGCCGGGGGAGCCGTGGACAAGGTCTCAGCATAGGTGGGAGGTGGGGTGAAGTTCCCCAAGGGGCGTCTCTCCAAGGCTGGGCTTCGCTGTGCCACAGACCTCCTTTCCATCATGGGGCTATGGGACATCATGTGTCTCTGTGGCCGAGGGCTCCTGTCTGCCGTGCTGGGGGGCTGGGGAGTCAGGGCCTTTTCTCCGAGATGTCGTCTCTCTACCATGGGGCTCCGCTCCATCTGGCCGGTGCTTCCTGACCCCTGGATCCCGAAGGGTCTGGCGGTCCTGTTGACCACTGATGGGGGCTTGGCCAGCGTGAAGTGGACCTCGCTGTAGAGCTTGGCGGGAGTGGCCGTGGCTGCCCACAGAGATGCCTCTTGTTCCGCTGACACTGCTGGGGCGCTGGGCCGTACATCGATGAGCAGGGAGCTGGACATGAAATCTGGGGCCGGGGTCCCGGAGCTGGAGAGGGGAGTTGTTTCTCTGGAGAAGGTGTTGGTGGTGGTGGGTGGCACTGACACCTTGTCAATTAGGAGCGTGCTGGGTCTCACCTCCGCAGCCGGCTCTGGCGGCTGCCCACCGGAACCCAGGGTGCCGGGTTTGGAATCGGACACCGTGCCATTGGGAGGGAGCTGAGCCTCCGAGGGCTGTGGGCTGCTTGAGAGCGGCGGGCTCTGTGGGGTGACGGGGCCCGGTGGGTTCTGGTTGATGTCTGCAGCTGGCAGGCTGTGGTTGCTGTTCGAGGTCGGTGCGATGAGGGTGCCACTGAGTGAGGAAAGGTTCTGGTTGACATCTGCAGCTGGGCTGGGGACCTCAGCCGCCGGCGGGCTTGCTGGGCTCTGCTGGGCTTCCCGGTTCTGGGACAGGTGCAGCCCATTGGCCGTCAGCAGGGCGGCGTTCTCCTTCAAATAAACCACCAGCGGTACCTCCTCCTCTTCGCTGGCCACCCTCTCCAGGTGCCGCAGCAAATTGGCCTTCTCCGAGCATCCCTCCATGCTATGAGCAGGGACCTCTACGTCCGGGCTCTGGCTGCTGGCCTTCCTTGGAGGGCCTGGTTCAGGCAGTGAGGTGGGACTCAAGCTGAGCCCTGAGGCATAGCCTGCGGGGCTGGCAGGGGGTGCTTGGAGGGACTCCTGGCTGGGCTTCTGTCCCCTCCGGCTGTGGTTCTCCAAGGTGAACTCGTTCACCCTCTGCCGGCGCCTGTTGAAGAGCTGGACGCCACGGGAGTTGGAGCTGGGAGGGGTGGTAAGCTGGGCTGCGATCTGCTGGCTGCGGGCCTTGGCCTCTTTCAGATCTCTCTCAGTGAGGCTAGTGCTCAGGCCCAATGCTGCAGAGAGAGACAGAGGTCCAGTTAGCAAATGGGAATGCGGGCCACAGGCGTACAGAGACAGACAGACAGATGGCCACTGTTTTCTGGAATCCCCTCTCCTCATGAAGAACCCTGCCCCAACAATCATGGTCCAACTCAAACGCCACCACCTGTGTAAAACCTCCCCTGATTACCCCTTCAACATGACCTGGCCCCTCATTTGGCTCCCCCCACCCCGAAGGCTGTTGATACTGTACTTTATCAGACTCAGCAAGAACACGTCATCCTCGCAGTAGAGGCCCACTCCACCTGACTCATCCCCTACCACCCTTCGCTCACTAGGCTCTGCCCTGCTGGCATTCTTTCAATTCCTTGAAAATGTCAAGTTTGTTCCTGCCCCAGGACCTTTGCACTTGCTCTTTTCTCTGCTTGGAATGATCTTTGCCCAGGTGGCATTCCATGTTGGTTCCTTCTTGCCACACAGGACTTGCTTGAATGTTCCCTCTCTGGAGGAGTTTTATTCTATAATCAGTCCTCCCCCCTCCTATCCCATCTCTTTATTTTCTTCAAGGCATTCATCATCATTTGGGATCACCATTTCCTTGTTTATCATCAGACACCTTACCTAGAATATAAGCTCTAACAGGGCAATGAGCTTGTTGGACCTGGACATCATTCTGTCCCTGGCCCTTAGAATTGTGCCTGGCATAAAGGGGACCCTTAATAGGCATTACCAAATGCATGAATGAACCCCCAGGACATTTTCTATGTGCCTGTCTTTGGGCCCTATACACTTTCAAACTCATAGTATAATCATTTGCTAACACTAACGGTAACACATTCCCTTTTTTTTTTTTTTAAAGATTTTTATTTATTTATTTGTTAGAGAGAGAGAGCACAGGCAGACAGAGTGGCAGGCAGAGGCAGAGGGAGAAGCAGGCTCCCTGCCAAGCAAGGAGCCCGATGTGGGACTCGATCCCAGGACGCTGGGATCATGACCTGAGCCGAAGGCAGCTGCTTAACCAACTGAGCCACCCAGGCGTCCCAACACATTCCCTTTTTAGAGTAGGGAATGCGTTCACGTGGTCTAAAAATTCAAAAATTTAGAAAACCAAAAAGTCTTCAGTAAAAAATGTCCTCCAGCCCTGAGCACCCCCACCACAAATCAGTAACAACTGCGACCAACTCCTTCTCGCAGAGTTTCTTCTCACTTTTATCTAAATAGTTGTTTTAAAATTCTCATATTTTAATACCATGAGAGTAGGGCATTCGGCTACTTTCCGCAGCAACTATGCTAGAACGTTGCATTACTTGATTTTGTCCACATAAGAACACCGGGAGACAAATGTTACCTGCCCTTGTTATACAGAAGCGGAAAATGAGGTCTAGAGGTTTTGTAAGTAACTCACCTACAGTCACATGGCAAAGATCAGCAAGGCTGGGCTCAAAACCAGTTCTTTCTGGGTTCACAACCCATGCTCGAGTTGCTCATTTGTCCCAATAGGTCCCTTTGGGATATACAGCAGATAAGGCAGGCTCAGTCTAGGGCTGTGGAGTGTGGGGCCTGAGGTCGGTGATCAGGCTATCACGCTGGGGTCAGACGACCCTGTTAATCCATAAATTCACTGCAGGTAACCACTTCTCTTTATATCCCCGGTGCCCAGCTGGCACACTGTTGGTGCTCAATTTATGCTTATGGAACAATGAATGAACAAAAGGACCAGTGGACAGATGGACGAGATAGCCTGTGGCCGTGGTCAACAGCTCCGTCCGTGGCTGGGAAAATTCCTCCCTCTGTCATCCTCCCCCTACCCCTCCTTACTGTGGGAAGCTAATTAGTTCTTGAGGAATCTGACCCTGCCCTCCCTCCTACCATGCCCTCATTAGCACTGGCCATGACATGCTGAATGGGTCTCCAGGGACAGTCTTTCTAGGCATCCTGCCAGCGAGGCTGAGAATTCATGGGCTCCCAGAGCTGGAAGGGCCCTTACAGAGGAGCTATTTGACTACCACCCCCATTACATAGATGAGAAAACTGAGGCTCTGGGCCTCTGAGCATGATACTAGGGTCTATAGAGAGGCCCACACAGAGGAGAGGCTCTCTGGTCCCCACCTCCTTCTCCCCTCCTCCCATCAGGATCTGGCTCCCCACCCACACACACCTGTGCCCACCTATCCAGAAGAGCCTACCCCGTGCACCCCGATGCCGGCTCCCTCCCGGTAGGACCCCTCTCCTGCCTGGGTTGCCCCATCTCTAAAAGATGAAGGATTTGTGGGTTTGGCCAGGCTGCCGCCCGGAGGTGGAGTCTCAAGTGGGGGTGCACAGGCCACACAGGAGGGCCCTGAGCGGTTGCTGGGCTCATGCAGTGTTCGCCTCCTCTGCTCTGCCGAGAAACCAGGACTCCTGGCCCGAATCCGGGCTCCGCCGTTTGCTACTTGTGCGACCTTGGCAAGTCCCCACACCTCTTGGAGCCAGTTTCCTTAACTGAGGAGCAGTGATAAAAGCTCTGATGTTAGGGTTGCGAGGCTGCAATGAGGTCATGAATGCCAGCAGCACTCATTGTCATCAAGCCCTGGGGGACAGGGCAGAGGGTGCATGCTACCCTGGGAGGAGCTGCTCTGTGGTGACCATACTCTACCCCCTGGAAGGGGTCAGAATGTTTTCTGGCAAAGGAGGTTCATCCCCAAGATCAGGATCCTGAGAGGGGATGTGACCCTGCAGGGGATTCCAGCGTTATGGAGAGGCAGGGATTACTGCCCCCAAACCATGGAGCCTCCGGGTCTTGGGGATGGCTGCCACTGGGTCCGACTACCCACATAATTCCTGTGTCCCTAAGACCACACCCCTGATTTACAAGCCTCTGTTTATACACTCCACTGATGGGGAGTTCACTACCCTAAAGAGCTGCCTTCCACTAATGCATACTCCTTTGCTATAAAGTCACTCTTTATGTGAACTCCCAACCTCTACTGCCACATAGATGAAAAGCTTTTCCTTTCCAACCTGAGAGCCCTGTAGAGATTCACGGACACAATTACCCTCCCCATGAGGCATGGTGAGGATACACATCTGTCGTCGTCCCCCTAGTGTTTCCTATGACACAACTGCTAACATTGATTATACATATTATCTTATTTAATTTACACAACAATGCTATGAAGCATGAACTATTATTATCCACTTTATAGTAATGAGAAAACCAAGGCTTGGAGAGGTAAAGTGAGTTGCCTGAGGTCACAGAGCCAGAAAGTAGCTGAGCTGGCTCACCTCAGCTCTGTGTGTCTCCGGAGAGCACCAAGGCTTCTGGATAACTCATTCCCACAGCCTGAGGCTCATAGAAACTGCTTCAGGGTTTGAATAATCCAGACCTCCCAATGTCCCCGCACTTGCCTGTTTTTCTCCTTGCTTCTCTGCTTCCATCCTGTCCCCAGACTGGTTCTAAAGGCCATGAGTTTCGAAAATGCTCAAAATGTCAGAGCATGAAGGGCGCTTGGGGGCTAAGCAGGCCTGGGAGGCTGAGAGAGGGAAAGGGTGGCAGAGTAGGCCTCGGGCCAGGACCCTGTCTGCTGACCCCCAGCTGGGCTTGGAACTCCACCCCATCCCCCTGCTGCTGTTCTGGGACAAGAGGAGGGCAGCAGAAAAGGCCAAGGGGTGAGAGAGCCCTGCCTCCGAGAGAGCTCCCGGGCCCCCACCCCCAGCCTGCGGTGACTCCACGGAAAAGGAATCCGGCAGGAGGCTTGGGCAAGACCCTGCCAGCGATCCAGCCAATTTCTGCCACCGCGCACAAACAAAGCTGAGAGAAGGGGGGCTGGGCCAGCCTCAGGCACCCCAGAGTCCCACACTTCAGGGCACCAGGGGAGGAGACCCCCGAGTCCCCCAGACCAGGAACTGGTGCCCCTGGCTGTGCCCCAGCCAGTCAGGACCTCGATGGGGCTCCCCGAAGCCAGAGAAGCAGGAGGCAGCCAAGGGCCATGGGGGGACAGGTACCTCGACTGAGCCCCCCCCATTTGCACAGCTGCGGCCTGTGCCTGTGTCAGCCACAATGGCCCCCTCTTCTCAGGACGGGATGCTGGCCCTTGAAAGACCCATTCTGGGGGTGCCTGGGTGGCTCAGTGGGTTAAGCCTCTGCCTTCGGCTCGGGTCATGATCTCAGGGTCCTGGGATCAAGCCCCGCATCGGGCTCTCTGCTCAGCGGCAAGCCTGCTTCCCTTCTTTCTCTGCATGCCTCTCTGCCTACTAGTGATCTCTCTCTCTCTCTGTCAAATAAATAAATAAAATCTTAAAAAAAAAAAAAAAGACCCATTCTGGACAGTGGATCAGGAGTTCTGAAGACAGGCCTTTGGGAGAGGAAGGGGTAAGAGCAGACACAAGGAAGAGCTGCCCGGGGTCAGGAGACCTGGGTCCAATAAGGGTAACTCCCTAAATTGGGGGGAGACAAGAAGCCCCAAGGGCAGCTGTCAGAATGAGGACCACAATGGCAATCATGCAGCCCCCGCCACCGTCCAGGGGCCGCGCTGCATACTTTACACCCATCCTCCTTCTCAATTCTTGCCCCAAACTCTGAGAGGCCAGCCCTCTCATTCTCCCAAGTTGGCAGATGAAACTGGAGCTCAGAAAGACCTGTCCAAGGCCATACAACTTGCAAGTAGCTGAGCTAAGATTAAAAACTCTAAGTCTGGTTGCTGAGTCTCATTCCTTAACCGTTCTGCCTTCTAGACCCAGACTTTGGAGGGAGGGACACCAAGAGAGGCTCCAGAGTGCTTGGGCAAGGCTCTGCAGGATGGCCTGTTTCTCCATCTCACGGTCCGTGTCCCCGGCAGTGCCCTCTCCCCTCTCAGCTGCCTAGAACAAGCCATGCTTTCTCTCCCTTTTTTCTCGCAGGAGAAGAGCTGATAGAACTCATTCTTACTAAGGTAGAAATGATTACTAGGAGATGAAAGACCAGTAGAGTGGAAAGAGCATGGTATCAGGAGTCAGGAGACCTGAGTTCCAGTTGTGCTTAGGCAGAGATAAGCCCTTTCTCCAAGCCCGATCACCCCTGTAGGCAGCTACCTGGTTTGCTGACCATCAGTCCTGTCTGGACGGAGGATCTGAAGGAAGGAGGTGGGGCAGGGGAAGGGAGGCCAGAGCAGAAGGTCAGGACAGGGAGAGAATTCAAGGAAATGCTTCTTCACACGGCTGCCGTCAATGGGAGTACCCAGGCCCCACATAGGGTGGAGTGGGACAGGGAGCCAGAGGAGGGAATAGAGACTGGCTGGAGGCAGCCCATTGTGGACGCCTGGGAGTCTTGGCAAAGGGACAGGTAAGCAGGCTGGGTAAACCGCCCCCCTGCCGGGGTCAGGAAGTAACCAATGGCTGGCCGCTACACAACCTCTGGCTCGGCTAGGGGCAGGAAGATGAACTGGGCCTGAGTAATGGCCTGGCCGCCTTGCCAGCCCCTACCCCATCTCCTCCCGGCTCAGGAGGAAATGACACAGCCTCTGTTCCCTAGGGAGTGCTCCAACCATGCCAAAGTCCCAGGGAGTGCAACCTGACTGAATCTCGGCAGGCTCTCTCAGGAGAGAGCCATCCTCTCAGGAGAATAATTCATACTAAGGTGAGGAGGACTGCTAGGACATGGGAGATGCATAAGAACAGAAACAGGGAGTCCAAGACCTAGCTCCAGCCTTGCTGCTAATAGGCTTGCAGAAGTCATCCATACCTCTTTTCTTGATGCCCAGAGGCAAGCTGAGACCAGAGAGGGAGGCCAGAGGCCCTAAGTCACACACCCCAAACCACAAAGGCACTGCCGTGTGCTCCTCTTACTCACTCCAGCTGGGTCCTCCCTGAAGCCCAGCTTCCCCCTGGATGCTGAGCCGGCCTCGGTTCTCAAAGCCTCCGGGAAAGGCAGCCAATTGCCCCGCTGACAAAGAGAGGAAAATCCCACTTTGAAGGCAGTGCGGGAGCTGGATGTGACTTCTCTCCTCCACAGATGACTCAGCCCAGCTCTCTATCAGGAAAACCGATTTTGCAACAGCTTTTTAAATGGTCTCTCCGCCCCCCCAGTCTCTCCTCCGCCAATCTACCCGCCCCGTGATGCCAGATTCATCTTCCTCTGCCTTGCTTCGCTCATTTCTCTCTCCTGCCTCCCCAGGATGTGGAAGATCAAACAGCAAGTCCTCATCCTGGCATTCAGGGCCCCTGCCACCAGAGCCTGCCTGAGGGCTTACTAACCTGCTCTCTGTGCCCTCCCGAAGGGCCACAGAAAACCCAAGGACTCCTGTGTGCCCCCTGGCCGTTCCCACCTCCCCTGTGTGGTCTGCACCTGACCAGGGGCCCCAAAGTCTTCCCTTCTGTATTCTCCCCTGCCCCCCCC
>RCUC01143235.1:0-26592 GCA_003697995.1 Taxidea taxus jeffersonii | reverse complement strand
AGTAATAACAGACATAATATGCAGAATAATCCAACTTACTTTGAGAGCATAGAGGCCTGACTTTCCAGGGATTTTGAAGAATGTTCCATCCCCTATTCGAGTGTTAGTGTGAAGCATTGCATTCAGACAGGCTAATGGAGAAGTTCCACTAGAAAATAAAAGTGGGCAAAAGTGAAGCAATCTGAGATGCAATTTCTGTAGCAAAACGGTGCTCTCTGTCTGTCTCTCAAAAAAAAAAAAAAAAAAAGACCTTCTCACATGCCTTTTTAAAATATCCTCCCAACCCCGAAAACATCTACATTACAATAACAGGCCAGTCCAGTTTTGCCAAAGTTAATCAGATGCATCTGTCTTATAGGCTTCAGGCAAAAAGTCTCCTGAATTGAAATTATGCTTTTATTCATAAAGCAACCAACACTCTATATCAAAGAAACCAAAGCCCAAACATTTATGTGCTGTTATTTTACAAATAATACCATGAAGCCTCAGTTTTTAAGTATTACAGACAACTTGATGGTTGCACTTGAATGATCAAATAAACCAAGTTCAAGGACAGCTCCATCCTATAGGTTGAAAAGCAACAAAAGAATAATAAGAAACCAGGGAAGAGCTGATTTGAAATTACAAGTGTTTAAGTTACCCACAGGACTGCATTTTTCACATGGCCAAATAAAAAATCTATATCTGTGTTTATACCTGATACAGCTTCTACAATGACATCCTTTTCTCAGATTTGTCAATAAAAAAATAAGTGTTTGAGAATTCTGCCCCGATTTATGTTCTGTAGTAAAAATGCAAGTGATGGAATTATGAAAACAGATTTTTTAAAGAAATCAACTGGCATTAAACTAAAGATTAAAAATTTCAAAGCACATTTGTTATTAAACATTATTGAAACATTATTGAAATGTATTCATAATACCTAGAAAGATGTTTGTAAAATGTATGTGTTAGGTATTTTCTGGTGTAGACTTTAGAACCTCTTTTGGGTTTTGTTTGCAAACTATTATTTTTGCAAACTAGAATTTAGAGCCAGAATTATTACTTTCACTTACTTACGTTTCCATGTACATTTTACTTCCTAACATGCTGGAAGATCAATATTTTGTTGAACCACTATTGAGTAGAAGCCCTACTCCACCCCATTTGTGTCTTAAGGGTTCTGGGTATTTAACCCAAAATATTCTCAGATAAGATTATGGAACTCTAGAATACGAAGGTTTGAATTTCCATTAAAGAAACATTATTTTATGCTTCTAAATTAAGAGTTTCTAAAAACAAAAATTAGGAAATCTCTTACCTACTATGAAAACCCACCAATAAAATGGAAAAAAGCCAAATCTGAGATAGAGATATATCTCTCTCTATATCCCTATATATAGAGAGATATACATATATATATCTCTCTCTAGATATATATATATATCTACGTATAGATATATATATCTCCTCCTATATAGATAGATATATATATAGGATATAGATAGATAGATATCTCCTCCTATATAGATATATATATCTCCTTTGGATGTATGTGTATACACACACATACATACATACACACATATATACACATATGTGTATGTGTGTGTATATACACGAGTGTGTGTGTGTGTTTGTGTGTGTGGCATATAAACCCATATATACGACATATAAACCCATCAAATTATAAGGGTTTATGAGTATTATAATAAGAAGAACACAGTATTATTTTAGGAAGTAGCTTCTCTGTGCCAACATGTCAGTATGATCCCAATGGATCTGACAGGAAGCAAGCGCCCTAATCTGAATGTGTTCAGAGAACAATGTAGTTATAACACTAAAGTATACATGGTAATTGCAATGTGTGTGCTTATGTAATATCTTTCTTCATGAAGCTTCTCCAAGTTTATAGACCTCGTTTCATTATTTTTCCTCGCAAAAGACTTTCTGCTCATATTTCAAGTGGGCCAGGCATACCTTATACAGTAAAGTAGATTTATCTCCCCTAGAAATATCTCTGTCCACGAACAAATTCCAGATAAATAATGTTGTACATGTTATGCTGAGCACTCTGAAACGCCTATTTTTGTCATTTTCTCTTTAGATAAAAGCACAGACAATTTGAAGCTGGGAAATTATTATGCCAGATTTGTGGAGTTTTAATTTAGTGAAACTGTCAGAAACACAGACTTTCTGTAGGGACTTGGCAAGAGGATGTTAACACTACAAGTAAAAAAGAATCCAATACATAAAAATGAAAGAATGTAGACTTTTAAAAATATAACAATAAAATTGTCCACCTAACATCGAACCTCACACACATTCTTCCTGTTTTTTTCCTAAAGTCCTAAAGATTTAGAATATGAAAGAATAATACAGACTTCGAGACAACTAAACAATGCTGAACAAATATAATTTAACATCACTAAAATTTACATTTTCTTTCTAAGGTACAGTAAATGAAAGATAACTGTAGAAGATAAATTGAATATTAAGTAGCAGTTTAATGCTATGCTTGCTGCAAATATAAGTGATAAGTACCCAGTTTCATATATATAATAAGCTCTGTTGAGCATGAATATATTATTAAATTATACTGTTTATTAATTCCATAAACTCAAGATTTACTATGGAAATATTTAAAAATATGTACTTCACAATCACATGAGAGTATATCTCCAAGTCTCAATGATCACTATAATTCTCTCAAATCTTTCCAGAAACAACATCTGAAATTTGTTTTATTTCAAAACTAAACAACATTTGCATTTTAGAAGAATTAGAAAATAATCTGCAATGAAATGCAAATTTTACATCTCAAATCACTGTCTGATTAGTGACTTAATTGTAAGCATACCACCTGCATTTCTGAACAGAAAAAAAAAACTAATTATATGATCCATTTTATTTAAAAACAATAAAACAATAGCATCAATAGAGTTAAATGCTTAATAAAAGGTAACTTTCATCCAATGTAGAATACACACAGGAAAATGAATTTTTTAAAAGTTTTTCATACCATTTACTTATTGCTATTATTCTCAACAACTCCACACAGTCTAGAAAATTTGGATTGCTATTCCTGAAGAAATGAATGTCTTTTGCACTTGTTATTGAACATTAATAAAAAAAAAGTCTTATTTATATATTTTTATTATTTTCATATTAAAAAACTAGAAAGCATGCCTTGGCCCACTGTAAGCAAAACATTTTTATATTCATACATATTTAAATATGTTTATATATGAATATATATTACAATGATTTACTGTGCGTGTGAAGGAAGGTGAGGTAAATATATCTAAAAAGTAAATTCTTAGCATGAGCACCTACCTAATAATTTATATTTTTAATGAATAAAAAACATTTCATTTACAGTTGAGGCAAGGGTTAATTAACTCAGTTGAAATTTATTAAAAGTTAAAAATTCTGTAATAAAATATGTGTATGTGTATATGTATACCTGAACTAATAAAGCATCAACATTTTAACAACAACAACAACAAGAGAACTCTGAACTTTCAAAAGTTACTTACTTTCTAAAAAGATGGGTTGGAAGAATCATGGTGTCCCAAATTTTAAAACGAAAACCAAGAAAAAAGGAAGAAAAAAAAGTTAGTTTTCCAACTTAGAATGCAATTCTGCATCTTACCATTTCAATAAGCAGGACACTACATAAGAAACACACCAATCTTGTAGGTTTGGGCTGCCAATGGGGAGGAAAAACTGGGGAGCTGGGGTAAAAGGCAACTCAAACCTCCTTCTCTAATGCCTCGACCATGTTTTGATTTTGCCTGCAATGCACATGTATTTCTATATTAGGAATATAATTAGAAATAAGCAAGAAGGACAATATTTGTCCCTGATTCTTTTCTTTCTACCGTTCCCTGTAATTGGGCCCTTCCCTATACACCTGCCAGGGTAGATATACAGCTTATTCTATTTGTTTGTTTTTCTCCATAGACTGTAGGGTTGTGGGACCCTTCTGGTTTGTTTTCATTTCCCACAACCCCTGAAGCAGAACAGGGGTGGAATTTGGAGGCAGGGGAGCAGGCATAATTTAAACTGTCTAGACATCAAAGAACCCCCAGAGATGCTTTGCAGAGCCCTGGTGCTGTGTGAACTACAGGAAAACCATTGCTTTATCACATCAAATTGCTGACAGAACACATAAAATTTTACTAATAGTGCACACTTAGTGAAGGGAATGGATGGCTTATCTATTTTAGTAATTTTTAAAACCACAAAAAAATAGCCAGGGAAAGCAATTGAAAGAATATTTATAGATAGATGCGACAAAGAAAATATCATAATTGTGGTCCTCCATTCCTTTATGTATAAAATAATAATGCTGTACAATATTTTTAAGTAACCCAAATTTTTAACTACTTTACTAAGTATCTCTTAAAAATGTCAGATGAAAGCTTTTCCTAAAAACATTTTAATCTCATTTTTCAAATATGGGAACATCAAACAATTAATCCTGAACAACGTGAATCTAAAAACTCCACATATGCAAGAAGCAACTGTTTAGCAGCATTTATTGTGTTATTAACACAGTATCATTATTGTGTTATTGTGCTAATTGCTATTAATATAAATTAACAGAAACAACTATATGTTCACTCTCTTTTTAAAAAAAATTCATAATAGCTCCTTTCAAGTCCTTCCAGTGTTGATGGGTTATAGAGAATACTTTAACTTAAAAGGATATTTTTTTTTATAGTTTAAAGGATATTTTTTTGAGAGGAAATTATGTGGGCCTCTGCTGTGCAGGTGATATTTTAGTTCTCGAGGGAGGATCCTTGCGTTCACTATTGGAAAATCTAAAGTGTTCACTTAGGATTTGTGCATCTAACTCTTGTATATGTTACACTTCGTCAAAATGTTTTTAAAATCTTAATAAATGAGCAATTCACTCTTGGGTTTGTCTATTTATTTACATCTTTAATAGGGGAGGTCATGACCAGTGGAGGAGAATAAACCATTTCTACCCCTTGAGTGTCGATGACTACTTAGCACACAAAGGCACAGTGAACATCCATAGATCAATCAGGAACCTAGATGATTAAAAAAACCTTCTAGAGAGGCAAGGCTAAACTAGCTTCCTACTCTTGGAGAAAAATTATCACTAGTCTGGAACTCTTGAGAATGACTGAAAAAAAAAACTTAAAAGCTTCAAACGTACATAAATAATCCCAGCGCATAGAACGTTAACCAAAAAATGACTTACGGCAACCCTGACGTTTGATTTTGAAGACACAAACAGTGTCCCAAACTTTTTAGTGCCTCTAGGATCACTAATGAACATTTTTCATGAGCCCAGACATACAAGAAATAACAAATATTAGAGTTTTAAAAATATAAAAATAAATAGGGAAGAACCAATTAACTCAAGAGATGGGTCATAATAGGAAGATACTTGCATATTTCCATGTGAAGATATCCATATGATTTTCTCTAAGGCAAAATTAGAAATGTAGGCCCAGCGCTCTTATGAAATGGACAGACTGAGGCATGAAATAATTGTCATATGACATATGCTGTGCAAGTTAATTCTTAAATTTAGAGAAACAATTTCAGACTCCAAACCTAAACACATGGCTCTGATGGGCTTGAACAATATCAAGAGATAATCTTCTCAGAACATAAACAGAGATTTGAACTTAGACCTTTCATTCACTCTGGAGACACCACCAAGCTGCCACCAGATAGATTCCAGGGGTTCACACAACCATATTCATTAAATCGACCTTTTGTTTTAGGAGACAAGGTTCTCAAAACATTACAACAGGGACAAGAGCTTGCTTAGCATTCTTTTAAAACAGTATAAGGAAATTGAGAAATGGGCATATAAAAATATAAACTAAAGTCTATAACCCAAATTATAATTTTTAAAGACCTCCAACTAAAACCTGAGGTGAGGCGTCTATAAATCTTTGCTTTACTAGACACTGAGTAAACAACACACCGCACGTCTAGTTGGATGTCGGCCACTGTTTCTCTGCCTGCCCGTTACCGCTGCTATTCCAGGAAAGGCAGTAGAGCACAATGGATAAGGCTGTGGCTTCTGGAGCCCATCAGCCTGAGTTCAACAGAGGCTACACCATTTACTAGCTGTGTGACTCGAGACTTGACCTCTCTGGGTCTCAGGTTCCTGGAGTACAGAACGTGGATAATAAAAAGTCACTATTTCATAAGGGATTCTTCTGAGGATTTAATGAGTTAAAACATGTACAACATTTAGAAATGTGTCTGGCATACCGTATTTGAAAATTGTGAATTATTATTATGAATACACCTCCTCCTCAAAGCAACCAACATCTAGAGGTACAAAGGATGGCAAATGAAAAGAATTTAAATATTTCCTAACTTGTCTAAAGAATTGGTTCCAGTAAGATTTTGTCTAATTCCACTTTTGCTTCACGAGCAAAAATAAGAGAAGACGTGAGTGAGCTTCCACTCCAACCCCGCACCCCTTCACATGTGAGTAATATTGAAAATAACTTATTATTCAGTAAAGGCAGAAGGAATAGAATGATAATAATAAATATCTGTTATTATGGTTGCCATTTGCCAAGCATCTGCAATAGGATTGGGCTCTCCTCCCTATATTCTATATTCCTACAGCCACCATGAAGTGTAAGCATGATGCCCAGCTTCGCAGATGTAAACAAGGCCGGGAGATGAAAAATCTTACGGCAGTCAAAGAACTAGGTGACACAGCTGAAATCCAAATTCTATTCTGATTCCAAAGCCCATGCTTTTTCCAAGCCCCTCACATTTTCTCCCCACAGTTGCCTCCTCCACTTAATTAACCTTGGACGCCAAAAAAGAGTATTTAGCACTTGATACAAACACACAAAGGAAAGCCAGATGCTGGCAAATGGTAAATGTGGTTGGCTCCCTCTTCACTCAGTGCCACCTATAGCAATGACGCCCCTCTGGGTGGATCTCATTATTCTAAGAACTAGGCTGCCGAAGAGGACATTGCTGTTCATCTCCTTCAGAAAACGCTACCTATTCAAACTGAAAAGAAAGAACAATGAGAGAATGTGGTAGAGGATTCAGGTCCACAACTGAGATGTCTCTTTATAGAACTGGATCACTAAAGAATAACACAATCCATTAACTGAATAAACATCTATTAAGCACATTATCTATGTCCAGTTAATCTTGAAATAAATTTGCACTCTGACAGTGCTTTGCACATCATAGAAATGCAGGCTGAACTCAAGTGAATTCTCTGACTATATCCAAAATGACAAGAGATCTAGGAGATAGGAGCCTTGAGGCATGTGGCACAACAGGAAGAAAATCATTTCAAATTTAAATGGTGTCCTTAGTTTATTCCAAGGAGATGACTGAGATGGAATCAAGTGCCAATTTCTTATGTCACCAACGCCAATGCAGAGGCAACTAACCCATGGCCACTGGCGGCTCTTCAGGCCTTTATACTATTTCCCCATCACTGCAATCTCAGAGAATATTTTCAATTAAGCCAAAAGTGTATCTTCCAAAATAAAATGGTGAAGTTCATATATTAAGAAACAATTATACTGGGTATGATCGCTAGTTTCATATAAAAATGTGAATTTCTACATTCTACTTGTCCTCCTCCTTCCCTAACTTGTTAGCAATGGCTAATACTACAGCATTTCCAAATGTGTTCTATGGAATATTAGTCCCATGTGAGGCTCCAAAAGAACTGTCGAACGAGTTTCGGAAAAGCAGCATGCTGCGTTCTTCGCAAAATCACTAAATATATTAATAATATACACTAAGGTCTCTGAAAAACTCCTACTTAGGAAACCTCCTTAACTCACTGTTTCCTAAGCATAAACAATTAAACCCCCCACACACAACATTTAGCAATATCCCTATTATAGTATGCCAAGAAATATACTTGAGGAAATGCTATACTATATTTATCACTAGGATCATTAGGAAAAAGTACATAGCAGTTATACTCAGGAATGTTTAATTTTATTAGCCAAATGCTTAAAATATTATTTTAAAGGTATATAAAACATCTATTCCTCTATGGAAAAAAATAATGCACTGTGGTGAATAATTTTCCCTGTGTAAATTTATAAAATTGAAAAACATATTCAGGCACTTTGAATAGCACTGACAAATTTACAAATAGTATCCACATGTAATTGAAAACACTATGTATTTTCAATATTCCCCAAAATATAGGTCATCTTACTCATCCTCCCAGTGGTGATCCTCCTCCTGTTTCTCTCTTTCTCTCACTCAGTGATGGGTACTATCCTCCCCCTCATCACCCTGGACTGAAGGGTTTCTCAGACTCTTCAAATCATTGTGCCTCAACAAAGTTCATTTTTCCATTTACCTTTTTGCTTCCTCACATCCTAATTCAAACATTATTTGCCTCACAGGAGAACAGTCCTATAGCCCCAACCCTGCCTTCAAGATCTCCCTGCTCCAATGCAGCCCACCCAATGGTGCCAAAGCAATGTTCTTGTTTAAAAAACAAACAAACAAAAACACTGCTTAGACGTCCCAGGCCATGCCATACATTGGATTTTATTAATTTATTTTTTAAAATCAGTGCTTCCAGAATCACAAACCTTTAGGCTGAAATTATAGTCCCCTACAGTATAAGTTCCCCTACCTCAGCTACTCCAACACTCAGATTACTCTTCACTCTCAGACCCCTCTCCTAGAATCTGATCCAACCCAGGAAATTATGTGCCTCCATGGTTTCCCATCTCTCTGTTTTAACTACGCCCTGTATGGTGACCCCTTTTGTGAGCCCCGAACACTGGTGTATTATAATCTCAACACTCTGCATATCCCTCATGGTTTCATAAAAATGTTTATACTTCTAGGGGCACCTGGGTGGCTCAGTGGGTTGAGCCTCTGCCTTCAGCTCAAGTCATGATCTCAGGGTCCTGGGATCAAGCCCCGCATCGGGCTCTCTGCTCAGCGAGGAGCCTGCTTCCTCCTCTCTCTCTGCCTACTTGTGATCTCTGTCTGTCAAATAAATAAAAATAAATAAAAATAAAAAAATTTTTTAAAATGTTTATACTTCTACACTGAAAAATAAAATTAAAAAATTTTATACTTCTAACTTCCCCGCCCCATACCACTTGCAATTTTGTGAACTCCTTAGGGGACAGTCACATATTTATTTATTTTTGTATTATCTGACAAGCAATCCCAATGCACTCAAAAAATGTTTGTTGAGATGAACTCGATCACTGCTATGAAAGTTGTTGCAATCCGGCATTTGTGGACATAAGGCTCCTACAGTGACTATCATCTATATTCTCTTTAAACTGATGGCTCCAGTCATGTGTGTCAAACACCCGACCCACCACTCAGGCCAGACTGGCGGCTTACGGACGCCTGCCATGCATTCCTGCCTCTTAGGGACTTTCCCCTCTTCAGTAATATGATTCCAGGTTAGTTATCTGTGAAATGGTCCTATTTCCCCACTGGGAAGGCTAGCCAGATTCAGTGAAATGGTCAGAGGGCGGGAGTTTGGGGAATGGATATGGAAGTAAAGAGAAACAGCATACCTTATTTTTGGTAGAGACATAAGTTGTAAAGGTACAAAAATGATTAGCTGGTGTCTATGACTGCCTCCACAAGGAGAGCCTGCCAAGAATAAGGCTAACCAGAGAAAAGAGGAGCAAAACATGGAAAGAAAAGGGGAGGGAAGGGATGCTATCACTTGAACTCCTGCATTATTTAGTCAAGTTGAAGTTCAATCCATCGGAGATCCAAGTCAAATAAGCAAAAATATCCCCCTTTTTTTTTTTTCTTGGACACTTGTCAAATAGGTTAAATGATTTATACAAGATGACCTCCTTTTTATAGGCCTCAATCTTCTCATCTGTAAAATGATGAGCTTAAAATAGGTGTGCTTTAAAGCTCTGCTAATCCCTTTCTGGCTACGGTTTTAAGGACAATTAATAATGGTTTGACTATTGACTTCCTATTAATTCCAGCCATGCTGCCTGTCTACCTACCCCCTTCACCTCCAATGCCTTCCGTTCTCTTCTCTTCCTACTCATTTATCAAGGTCCCCTCACCTTCACCTCCTAAAAACTCCCCATGACCTCTCCAGTCCGTGTTCACCTCTGAAATTCCTGAGGCTTTACAGCCAGGGCCATGGGGGCAGCATTTCATTCTGTGCATCTGACACCACATTGCTTGATGGCATCTAGCAACTTAGGACTCCAACTTCCTTAGGGTTCTTTGTGGTCCCCTCAGGGACCTGCCAGGCTTGGACACTCATGAAACATTCAGAGGCTCTTGATAAAGTAACATTTCACAATTTAGAGTAGAACGGAATTTGAAGCTTGGCAATACCAAGTAACTGGCAATGTCCAGAAATAAAAACTACAAAATACTTGAGTGAGAATATAAATTGACACAGCCGATTTGGAAAGACATCTGGCAATATCTGGTGATAAACAAAACAAAACAAAAGTGTGCATGCTCTACAGATCAGCAGTTCCACTTTTTGGGATAAACCCTAGCAACTCATGCACATTCACCGAGGGACATTACTTGTTTTAAGAAGAAAAATGTCCACAAACTAAATATTCACCAATAGATTATAGCTATAGACACATATATATTTTCATCTATATAGTTATAGTTAAACTATATTAATTCTGAGCTACAATAGTATAGAGCAAACCTCTGACAAAGATTACCTCTGAGAAAAGAAAGAAATCAATGAAAGTCCAGCTTTTCCTGCTAGACTTCATTTGAAAACAATCCAAAGCAACAACATGTCCACAACTGTGAAGTCCAGGCATGCGTTGTTGGTCTATGGCATTTTATTGTATTTTACTTTTCAAAACAGAAAATCACTCTTGCTTTTGTTCTTTTACCCACCATTTGACTTCTCTCTAATTCTATCAGAGTCTTCCCCTGCGTCCATTTATGTTATTGTTTAAAGATTTTTAGGCAATCAAATAAATACATGAAATTCATATGGAAAGTATAAAGGTACATCATTACACAGAACTGAAAGTCATGAGTCCCTTTCAACTTCCTCTAACTGTACCTACTACTTCAGAAGTAATCTGAAGGATCTGCCATGTTCTCTTCCAGAGCTTTTTTTATTTGCAATCAAATATGCCTGCATCTGAGTCTACAGTTTGGTATTTTAAATTTGTTTTCAACACAAATGACACCAGTCTGCACACACTAGTAGGTACATGCGTTTTTGCTTAATGACACAACCAGGACATTTTCCCACAGAGTATTTTTTGTTCTTACTATTGTACAGATTATTGGATATTCTTAATATTCATATCATACTTTTAATATCCTATAGAGAAGATATATTATAATTTTTCAAGTATTTCCTTATTAATACTTAGATTATATCTATTTTTTCCCATCAAAATCATGCTGCAATAAATAATCTGGTATATACTTCTCTCTGTATATGAGCTATAGATTGAATGCTTGTGGCCCCAACCCTCAAAAGTCATATGTTGAAACCTAGTTGCCAATGTAATGGTATGTGCAGATGTGGAGGTGGGGGCCTCTAGGAGGTGATTAAGTCATGAGAGGGGAGCCCTCATGAATGGGATTTGTGTCCTTATAAAAGACCCCAGAGTTCTCTGTCCCCATCCCACATAAGGACTCAATGTGTAGTGGGACATCTACACTAGAGGGTAGAGGGCCCCAGAAAGCGAGCCCTCACCTGACTCCAAATCTGCAGGCACCTTGATCTTAGACACTACAGCTTCTAGAATGCTGAGAATAAAATTTCTGTTGTTTATAAGCCACCCAATCTGTGGTATTCTGTTACAGCTGCCCAAATGGACTAAGAAAATATGTATGCCTATTTCTCCAGAACAGAGTCCTAAAAGAATTTTTAGATCAGAAGGGTGATTTTAAAATTTTGATAGTTTCTTCCAAATTACCTTTCCGTGAGAGTAACTATTTTCCCCACCCCAAACAATGGTTGATAGCATTAATCTTTAAATTTTTGTTAATCTATCCAAAATGGAAGTGAAGAGGTCATTCCAGGTAGAGGGAACAGCATGAACAAGGCACAGATGGACAGAACTGAATGTGGTGCACAGACACATGATTATTTATGAGGCATTTTCAGAGAGTGAGGGGGAGGGAAGGTAGGGGTGGGATCGTTTTCCAGAAGGAAAATATGCACCATGCCATGCACATGTCTAAATCCCATGGACAGGAGCTTATCTTCATGCAAAAGATAATAAAGAGCCCCCAGAAAATTTTAAGGACAAAGATATCCTTGTCCCTCTGTTAGCATGGGTATCTGGAATGAGACATGCCTACAAGACAGACAGATTAGGGCCTGCAGTACTGGATGGCAAGGGAAGATGACAAGAACCTCAACAGAGCAAGGATGGTCAGCTAGAGACATAGAGAAAGAGTCAAGAACTGCATGAGAACTACAATGTGTGTGGGGGGGGGATATCAGTAAGACATAACTAACTAGATGTGTGAGATAAGGGAAGAGAAGGAATTTGCTTTGATGGCTGGGGGCATACAGTGGTATAATTAGTTAAGACAGTTAATATAGAAGAGATCAGTTTGGGAAAAAATATGATGAATGTAGTTCTGGACTTATTAATTTAAATGTATGCATCCAAAATTCAGATACATGTGTCACAGAATTAATGCTGGGGTTAGAGATAAACACTGGGGAATCATCAGCATAGAGAATGGTATTTAGAAAGGTGAAAACTGATAGGCACAGATGTAGAGCAATAAAAGAAGAGAAAAATGACTGACTTGAGCTTATTATATTCCAACAGGCAGAAAAGGACATGAGAAAATATTTCTGAGATGACAAAAAGGAAAAAAGAATCCTGCGAAGGATTTTATTATAATAATGAGGTGTAACTCTAACCTCAGGATATGATTATTTCAGAAGTCAGAACAAATCCCTGTATTCATAGGTAGAAATAATCTATAAATAGGAAATTACCTAGAGGATCTTGCCAGCAGGAATCTTTCTTTTAAACATAGTTTTCTTTTAAAAGGTAATACAAGAACACCACTAACTGTCAATGGATGAAAAGATGGGAAAAATCATTCAAAATCTGAACTTCTTAAAAAAACTTTGAGCATTTTATAAATTTTCTTCTAGCCTATTTTTTGGTGTGTTTCTAAAGTTATAATTTACCTAAATGTTGAATTACAATATTTTTAATACCATACCTAAAGCCATCAGAAATATATCAAATGGTTAAAATAGCCTATCAACTTGTTTCAAGGCCATGATTTTCAATCTGTCTATACATTAGAATTTTTAAAATGTAAATCTTTAGGCAACTCCAAACTTATTAAGTAAAAATCTCTGGGTAGGGTCCAGACATCATGCATTTTCTTGCATCTTTCCAAATGATTCTGATCGGCTGCCAAGTTTGAAAAGCACTGATACCACTGGTGAACATTTAAATTACATCCTTTATAATCAAAATAGCATGAATATTAATATCTCAGCACATATATTTTTTCTTATATTCTGGAATATTTTAAGATAGGCTTGCAAAAGTGGCATTATTAATTCAGGATATATGACCTTTTGCAAATAATGCCAGTTGACTTTCCAAATGAGTTATTTTGGTTTACATTCTCACTGGTAATATATAACAGGAAGCATCATTTGGAGTAGGGTCAAGGGCATGGACTGATTAATTTATTAGGTAAACTAAGAAAAAGCTCTAATGGTTACTTTACGTTGCACTTCTATGATTATTAGTAGGATCAAATGCTACTTGAGTAATCCTTAGTTTTATACATTGGAGTTCCTTTGTTCATGTCCTTTGAGCATCATGCTCTAAGGTCATCATTTATTTTCTTAACTGTTTTAATAATCTCTTTACATAACACCTCTAGCATATTAACTAAAAATATTTTCTCTGCTGTCACTTAATATATTTTGATATGCAGGCACAAAAATTTCTGTAGTCAATTATGTCAATTATTTCCTTTGCAGTCTTTGAACTGTGAAATGTTGGATCTAAATTCAAATGCTGGATCTAAATTTTTCTAATTTTCTTTCCAATGATAGGACTTTTCATATGTAAGTTTTCAATCACGTACATATCTTCCTCAATATAAAATGCAACTAACACATTACATGTGCAATAAACATTTATCATTTTCAATGGCTTTTTATGGTTCAGAAAGAATAAGAGCAGTTTTCTTGTCCATTTCTGATTCATGCTCCTACTCCTCTGCAGAACAATCTGGTACTACTCATTGGAAATTCCTTGATCAGCAGAATGTCAAAGGAATTCAGCTCAGAGTTTTGCTGGCTATGAGGAAATTTTTACCTTTAAATTTTTGATAAAGGAAATCTTGAAAATTAACTACACCAACCACTACTGTTATGACCGGCATTCACGCAGTTAAATGTCAGTTTAACTGAGTTGCATTTTCTCCTCCTTCCTGCTCTTCCTCTTTCTCTGTCCACATGTACTCTTAAGGCAATATGTTCAGGGGTAGTTATCAGCTTTAATTATAAGTATTACCACTGAAAGATATTTAGTCAGCATAGCTTTCTGCTACAGAACAGAATTTTTGTGAAATTCAAACATCACAGTTACTTGGGAGGGCATGAAATACCTCCACAAAACTCAGATTAAATTACAAAGTAAAAACAAGTTTTACAAAGGGCCTAACTTCTAGGCAAGATCTCATGGAAACAATATGCCCTGAGAAAGGAAGAATAAATACAAAGCCTGGTGAATCTAAAGCATCCTTCCCTTCCCCAAACTTAGTATTTGACACTTAAAATTACATCTAAGAGTCTGGCAGTAGGCCAACAAGAAATTTAATACACCTAGTTCTTGTTTTAATTTCACCCTCAGGAAAATATAATTCATGAGAGGGACAGGTTGGGAGCGGGGATTGCAGAACAGTTATGTCTCCTACAAGCCATATTAATACTGTTCCATAAGGGAAAAAAACCCCGGTAAGATAAAGATAAGAATGCCTAAGATCAATGCAAATGTAAAAAGAGAATAAACAATACTGTTTCAGGTTAATGCTTTTGGAAAACTATAAAATTATACACACATATATATTAATAAATTCAAAAAGTAATGCTACTAATATGTTATATACATGTTACCTCTGTTTTATAGAAAGAAACATCTTCCTTAGGACAAAATGCGCATTTTGATGACCCATGGGGAAAAATGTATCTTTAGACAAAAGATTTCCTGTACATTATTTTACATCAATATCAGTGTTCCAGCCAGGCACACAGAGACCCTCCAGACAACAACTCCAGTAACGAAAAGGGAGAAAATTATGTAAATGGAATCAGAGTGGAGAGGAAGAGAACTGGTGAGCCATGATAATAATTCAAGAAAAATTATTTTCAACTGGATCCCTATTTAATCAACTAACTAAAGGGTAACTGATTAAGTAGTTGCTAGAACTACAGAGAACTATCTCTTTGTTGATGCAACAATAAGGGAAATATTTTTGTGGCTTCCTTCATTTCTCAATATTTCAAAAAACAAAAACTTGACATATCATGGCTTCTGGCCATTTGGCAAACATCTGAAGTAAGCACGACTCCAACCCACTCATTTAACCTGAATTAATATTCTTGAGGTTTTATATAGCCATTTAAAGCTTTCAGGAAATAGTTCCTCGATGCACCTGCCACCTAATTCCATGAAATCAATATTTCACTTAAGCTAAGTCAGGAAATCTTAAGGTGCTGAATTCAATTATGACTGTTACTTCATGAGCCGCTAGTAGACAAAACATATCATTGAAATTGAAAATCGTTACAGTTAAAGAGCTTTACCTCCTTTGGGGGGTGTTTCATAAGGTACCATTAACATAATTAATAGCAGTATATCACATTAGGATAATAATAACAGCTTTAATATATGGTACAGTACTTTTCTATTGCCAAATGTCAGTTTATACACACAGGAACAACGTTCTCTCTGGCTATGCCTGAAATAAATCTATTGTGTGATGGTGGGAGCAAGCTGCCTGTCAATATGAAAAGAAAAACTGATCATATTGATTTAAATTTCATTTAAAGATGAAAACAAGTATTTACTGAAATCCAGATATATTACTAGTAAGCAGACAACAAAAATTCACATCTTCAGTCATAAGCACCATGTTCTACATTACAGGCAATGGTAAGCTGAGGTTCCAAGCAGCAAATTAAAAGGACACATTAAAAGGATAAACAAACAAAGGAAAAAAAGCTTTTCTAAACACTAAACACCTAGAATTGGTCTTCAGTTGCTGTCTTTTCTCAGATAATTGCTACCTGATTGACCTTACTGATCTTTAGAGTTTTCAAGGCTCCCACGTGGGGTATCATTACTTCACTTTCAAAACAGAGAATGGACAAATGCCCAAAAAGATAAAATCCAAAATTCTAAACCTGTTTATCCCATTAAGTGGCAAAACACTGACAATCCTGAAACTGTTCATTTTGTCACCTGGCTCGTTAAACCGGGTTTTAAGAAAACTCTAGAAATTTTCAAAACAATCACGATGCTAATACATTTCTGCCTTTCATTTCCTCCTTGGTTTGCTCATGTCTTCTGACAGGCATCCTTTTTCTCCTTCTTCTTTTTTTATTTTTCTTCCCTTTGGGACCCCCACTTCAAGTCTGACATTTGCCTGTGGCTTAACATCTGACTGCGACGGAAAGACTGAGCTTCGGAATCTGCAAGACCCCAACTCAAATACCAGATCTTGCACTTACACCTGGGTGAAGTTGGGCAAAACACCTAACTTCTCTCAGCACCAATTTCCTCATCTGTAAAATGAAGAAACAGCACCTACTTCTCGATGTTACTATGCAGATTAAATGAACTAAAAAATAGAAACTGCTTGGCTCAGTGCCTGACACTGATCAGTTACCACACAAATGTTAGTTTCCTGCCCTTTTGCCAAAATGACATTCAACAGACAGTTCTAATGATATTTACAGACACATACATCTGCGTTTCTTTTCAGTTCTTTACCTGTATTCTACTATTAGGCCTAATAAACTTCCTCCATGTTCAACACTCAGCAAGCTTTTCATTACCCTAAAGGAAAATAACTGAAATAACATTTCATAAATAATAGCCAAGAAAAGGCACCAAGTTTCCAAAGAACATGTTCAAAATTAAAGAAAGTCTAGCATATTCTCTGCAAAAACTTAAAATGCCTAAGTAGTTTAAAGAAAGAAAGAAAGAATTTATGCTGCAAAACTCCTTAAAAGTACAACTCAATTTGATTCTTAGTAAAACAGGGTTAGAATAATGAAGTGCTCTCAGTGAAGATAAAGCAAAACATTTAGTGGGAAAAATCAGCCATCATCCTTGAGAATATTTATTGATGTAGTCAGGCTACTCTGCTTAAAAGAGCCCCAAGCAAAAGGGTGAACAAGCAGACTACAACTTCAGCAAGAAAGATCATGGAGATGAGTCAATGTTCACAGGGAAGAAGGCTCAGATACATAAAGAAAAGGAAAATAAAACATTTCTATCTGACATTGCAATAGGATTTGCATGTATAGATAAATTGGTAGTCAAAATATGGCCACAGTTTACACAAAGTGTAAGTCAGACACAGGAATTAGAAAGCACACCAGGGCCTCCCGAATTTTCCCTTTCCAACAAGTCACACTTCTCAGTTTCGATTCTAGCCTGCACTGTCACACTGACAAAACAGAAATAACGTATGTGAGCGACATCCATCTGGGAATCACCCTCGTAACCTTCGACACAGTCATTCAAATCACACTGCCTGGCCTTCAGGTGTCTAGTTGTCTTCTCAAACCCACTAAACATGAACGGGGGAATGAGTGACAGCCACGCGGTTCCACACAGGAAGACCCTCAATGTCCATTTTCACCCGTCACTAGCTGGTACCTACCCGGAAGGAATGAACGGAACCACTCCAATGCAATCCCAGCCACTCCTGCTAGTTCAAGCATTCGGTTCAGCATCACCTCATGACCAACACGAAAGCAGCTGAGGCTCTAATATAATCATCATGGAAAGTTGTCCCAAATCCTTCATTCGAGGAAGATCCTTCATACACACCAACGCTGTCTCCAAGCCATGCCGGGGTCTGAAACCAGACTGGAAAATATTATATATGTGTATATATAGTAAAACTCCCACAAACCACTCTTCTACTATGTCATATTTATTTACAGCTGCTTAATCCATCCTATATTTATGTATATATATAGATCGCCTTCTCAAGGTGGAATATGAACATTCAAGGAAAGATCCTTTTCATAGTAGAAAGTAAACTGGCAGCGTATGAAGACCTGGAGCTGCCTGGTAAGGTAGTTGAGGTGGTCCCAAATGGAATATACTCTGTCCTGAAGGGAAGAGAGAAAACACAATGTTGGTTTCCAAGGCTAATCTCCTAAACTTGGTATATGGATCAAACTATGCTTGTGTTTCAAAAAACAAAACAAAACAAAAAACAACGAAACTAAACAAATAACCTTGGCTTTTTTGGGAGATGAGAAAGCAATGCCAGATTAACTCTCGAAGCTCTGTTTCATATTACCAAACGTGTGCCTTCTTCCTCCTGAATCCCGCTATGTGGACACCACTTTCATGATCCTAGCTACCCTGGCCTTGACTGTATTATCAGAATCTCTACTGGTCAGGGAACTCTCTATTTGCTCCTCATGCAGACAGGACCAGAAACCTTTGAATGAATATCAACTTCAAATGGTAGGAATAAAAAGGAGGAAAAAAAAAAAAAAGAAATGATCAATGAAGCCCCAAGAGCTATGATATGTAAATAACCAGAACAAATCAACTTATTTAAAATATCAATTTTTCCTCTCACCGCTTAATGAATAGGCTTTTAAGAAACAAATAGACATTATATAGAGTTTTCAAAGTTAAACCAGAGAATGCACTATTTTTATCACCTTTTATTACAATGTTAAAGACTGTGTATTTCCTTTTGGCTTTCCCTTTCTCCTAAACTAATACTGAAAACTAAACCTTTCAATCTCAGCACAAAATTTTACTGTTTCTCTATTTCCAGAATGTGCCTAGAATAAAATTGTGGGTTAACTCACTGTAGCATTATTTCCTCTGTACTTACCCTAAATTATTATTTGCATTAAGCAAATGGCTATCTGACAGCCTGTCATATAGAATTCCATTTAAAATAGAATTCTGTCTTCTACTCTCCATATCACTTGCTCTACCGGCCAGACTCATCCCATCCTTGTCCGCTATATTCAGGCTGTACTAAAATGAAAAATCTCAGGAAAGTCCATCCAGTGCACTGCCTCCTTTACCATCCCATACATGTTGTTTCCCAAGTCAACTATTCCACTGATACCAAATACCCAGAAATTTACTAGACTGGTTTGGGCCTGAGATTTATATCAAACATAGTACTCATTATATATACAGTTTTTTCTGGACACTCTCTACTAACTCAACTGCATCTCATAAAAAGTGACATAGCTCTCATAAGGAAAATGCAGAAATTCAATGGATCACCTAGGCAAAGGACCTAGAAAATACTATACTGAAAGGGATAGACCACTTGGTTGATAGCTCAAACTTACAGGCCACTTAGTGCTTGGCAATACACAATGCTTTTCCTCCTAAAATTTTAAGTCCTCTTGTTTGATATATTAATGCTCTGTTGTGTAACCAGAGGGTCTGACCAAGAAGAGTGAGTATGAGAGTCTTCTCAGACCAACACACACACATATATATACACATATATATACATATATATGTGTGTGTGTGTGAGCTAGAGATGTCTATAAATGATATATGTTCAGTCAAACAAATATTTGCTGAGATATCTTCTATGATCTATGAATATAGGATATACAGATATCAGTAAGGTAGGCCACTAGCTATCTTGCAATTTATAGTTTAAATGGAAGAAAGACATATAAACAAAAACACCTGTGGTAAAGATACATTTAAAACATCCCTTGAAATATAGAAGAAGGAACCGTCTTTCTGCCTGGGAATCATAGGGAATGTTGCCCAGGGGAGCCGACAATTTGCATCTTAAATGATAAACAGGTAGCAGGGTAGGAGTAATGGTAATAATCAACAGAAGCTAAGCATTAGCATGCATGTAATTTAGTAGAATCTTGGAAATCAGATTGCTACTCGAAAGTAAAATATATTCTGTCCTATATTTAGTGTAATAGACAGCATTTCCATTTCAGTATAATGGAAAACTCCCAGTATACTATGAACATTTAATACATATTAAACAAGCCAAAACTGTGAGAACCTTAATGACAGAAGCACACAAATAATGACACAGATTTTCCAAATAATTAACCATTTCCTACATGTTTAAATGGAGACCTCCTCAGAGATAGCAAAGGTTGTTTTTTTTTTTTATTGAAGTCTATATTCCAAAATTTCATTTTGTATATTTGAAGCTTCATAATCAAACAGAATTTGGATGATAGGACAAATACACAGGACTCTGAGACACCCCCCCCACACACACACACCAACCAGATAATTAGCAGGGGGTACTGTCAGGACACTCCATGTCAACACACAGAAGTCTGGAGGGTGGGGAAAGGAGGAAATACCTCATCAATATCATTCATCCAAAAGGCTAACGTGGCCCAGGGGCACGTGGATGGCTCTGTCAGTTAAGTGCTCAACTCTCGATTTCAGCTCAGGTTACGATCTCAGGGTCTTGAGATCGAATCTTGTGTCGGGCTCAGCACTCAGTACCGAGTCTCCTTGAGACTCTCTCTCCCTCCACCTCTGTCCTTCCCCACTATGCACATTTATGCTGCCTCTCAAACAAACAAATCTTAAAAATGTTTTAAAAGGCTAAAGTGGCCCAAATATGAAAGCTAGCGAGAAAAAGTTTCTCAGTTACAAATAGGACACCACCAAAACCATCTCATTTAATGGAAAATTATTTATTTGTTGGTATATTATAAGTTGGGAAAATCCCTGATCCTAGCGTTCCAACACTGACATTGACAGATTTATTAAAAACAACTCAGGATCGGGGCACCTGGGTGGTTTACTTAGCTAAGCATCCAGCTCTTGATTTTGGTTCAGGTCATGATCTCAGGCTCTTGAGATCAAGCCTGGCATCTGGCTCTGCACTCAGCAGGGAGTCTGCTTGGGATTCTTTCCCTCTCCTCTCCCTTTCCTCCTGCTCACATGCCTATATGCTCTCTCTAAAAATTAATAAATCAACCTAAAAAAAAAAAACTCAGAATCTGCTCAATCAAGTTACAATGGTTTTCAATCTTATCACTGTAGGTATTAAATAACATTACATACTTATTAAAACAACCTTTTCGCACCAATGTGCAAAAAACACTACCGTGAAATACCTTAGAATATAAATTTGACTTGAAATCCATTTAATCTTGATTAATTTCCCCAAATTCCTAATAAGGCAGCAAACAGCGAAATGTCATTAATCAAATATCTTACAATTGACAGCACATTTTCCAAATTATATTGTTTTCATAACAGTCTTATGATGCAGATAAAGAGTTGCAATTTCCCCCCATTTCACTGGAAGGATTCAAAAAAAGACTGAGTGACTTATCCAGGATAACACATTATGCTAGAAGCAGAAATAGAGGATTAAAATTTCCATTCACTCAATCAGAAAATATCATGAGCCTATTACATGAAGGGCACCATGGGGAAGAAACAAATCAATGAGACATGAACTCTACCATTAAGGAAATTGCAGTCCTATTATAACAAGAGAAAATCGGAGAGAGTTTATTAGATGCTACAACAAAGGAACATACATATTCTATTATAATGGAATAGGAAAGATAAAATAATGAATTGGAGCTAGAATTAAAGAATTCTTTAGTGGTATAGGACATTGGCGCTGGGCTTTGGAGGTGGGGGGTGGAGGACAAGAAATGTGAAGGTCATTACAGGCTGAACAGAGTCAGAGAGACTTGAAAATATATGGAAGGTCTGCATGAAGTCAAGTAAATAGGTAATTACATTTTCAAAGGTCAAATATGATAATACATATTTAACCTATACCAAGCCCAAGAATGAGATTTAATTTAAAAACAGATAAGGCAGAGGCTGGTAGTTGCTCTTCAATAATTACCTTTCCCTATAGTGAAGACTCTTACATTTTAGCTGGGAACATGCCTCCTACAAAGACTATATTCTCCAGCATCCCGTTCAGCTAAGTGCAACTCTATATCTGGCCAGTGGACAAGAGGAAAACCATTACACTCGACCTTCAGAAAGTATCAATAAAGGGATGGCATGTCTCCTTTCTTCCAGCTGCTTCTTGGAACATGGATTTGGTGGCAAGCCATGTTAGACCATCAGTATGAGGATAGAATCCTAAGGATAATGGAATGATAAGACAGAAGGACCCTGACTCCCTGGATAACCAGATGTAGCAAAGTTATCTCCTCATTCCCAGGACTACCTGCCTTCCAAATATAATGTGAGAAATTAACTTTTATTTTGCTTAATCACTTATTCTGGCACTTCATGATATGCATGCAAAATTATACACTAGCTTATATAAATAGGATATTCTATAAAGTAAATGCAAAATCAAAGTAATTTCTTGGATCTCAATTCTCAAAACCTAATAAAAATAACCTGAACATATTTAAATTAATTGCAAAGGGTTTAATGTAGTCAGCAACATATAATTATAAAAGGCTTTCAAATCTATTTTTAAATTTTAATCTATGTAACAAACCTAGGCAGAGGAAAGGTCAGAAATCAATATTACCATATTGTAAGTGAGGAATAAGACAACATATCATGAATTCATAAGAATTTGATAGCTCCAAATTATACTGAGTTTAACATCACTTAATCCATAAAATACTCATGACATATATTCCATACCACACTGATATACTAAAGATCCATTTATAAGAAAAGTGAAATGAGTTATCAGTGCCAGGAAAAGAAATCAGTAAGTGAAAAGTAGATTTTTGCTGTAAGTTGACAATTTATGCACTGGACTTCTCAGTCCACTCAGTTTTATTGTAATTACATTTAAATATTTAATTGCTATCCATTTTTTATAGTGAATAGAGGAAAATTTAATAAGTAAACAAAAATACATGATCAGAGTATGAATGAAGAAAGCAAGCAGGCTGCAAGAGCCCAAAAGGAAATATGAACAGAGGAGAACGGCTGCTGACCTGTGTGCACCAACTTTTCTGCAAGCAAATCTGTTCACCCTTCCTTCACATATTACCTCATATTGCAGGCATTCCAAAGGATAACTGGAATAAGAATATTCAATAAAATGATCTAAGGCATTGTGCTTTACTGAGCTCACTGGCTAGCTACATCAGCCCACCAGGGAAGGGACAGGGGTGGTTGCAACTTCTTCCCAAAGTCCCTTGAGCAAGGTCCTGATGGCAACAAGGGAGCTACTGAGGCCAAATATTGAGAATATTGGACCACTAGTTGACATATAAATTACAGTACTATCTCTCCTGCACCCCTAACTCCTGCCAACAGTGTCACAAATATGTACTACTGGAGGCAAATAAAATCAGTTAGCAGAGGGGGACTGGATCAATGAAAACCCATCACTTCAGCAAAATCAATTGAAAGACATGTCCCTTCTAATAATACCTTAGAATAGATTTATCTTCTTTTTTTATGTGGTCTTGCCTTCTCTTACTACTAGGCTTTTGCACATTCTTAAATTCAGAACTGATCAGCCTCATCTAAGTTTTAAGATGAGTCAGACATTTACTAGTTCTATTATGCAGACCACTCATCTTCTCTAAGCGTTGGCTTATTGATCCGTAAAATAAAAGCTGAAGACTATATGATCTGCAAAGTCCTTACCAGAAACAGAATGTTATAGTACTGAATTAAACTTCATCTCAGATTGCAACTCAATGTAGTAAATAACTGTTCTAAAGGAAGCTTGCTTAATAAATTCTCAAAAGCATTGTTTAGAGTTGGATAGTAACAGTAATAGCAAATGGTCCCTTGTGTAAAATAGGCCTGACTTTCCAAAGTCTACTTCTTTAGCTGTTAGGAATCATTCAGCCTACTGTTCTTTTATCCCAAGAAACTCTTCTTAAAAAGACTGGGAATTACTTAGGTGACCAGGTGGTTGAAAATTGAGTGAGGAAGAGACTACATTTAAAATTTAGATAATTATCTGCTCCTACTCAAATTTCTATATACTATCACACAATTCCTCATCACACTTTTATGATAAAAGAAGAATATACCATTGTATCTCATATCCAAACTAATTTATAAAACTTTGAAAATTAAGTTATAGGTGGCAGCCAAAGGGTGGGAACTAAAAATAGTAAATTATATAAATTCTAACTCGAAAAATCAAGTTAGCAATTTTAATATTAGGGCTGGATAAATTAAGTGAGCAGTGAAAACTGTTCTGAGTAATTCCAAATAGTACTTTCTGTATTCCTACTTTAGCACTCTCCTTCTTAGGGTGCAGATGTAGGGGAATTCCAAAGTGACCTCTGCTCAACTTAACACTTCAGAATTTAATTGGAGCCATTTGGACTTTACTATCATCGACAATTTTTTCCAACAAATCTTCATGAATGCCATTTTTCTATATCTAGAATCAGCAGGTCACCTTCGATAAACACAAATTAAGCAACAAATTGAAAAATAAACATTGTACAAATTGTTGTATTTCATGCAGACATGCTGGAAAAGAAGTAAGCAATGAATTCAGGTTAGCTATAGTGGCCTAAAGGAGAATGTGTTCTGCTTGGAAATTTTACATCTGTCTTTTGAAAAATTAAAAATAAAAATAAAAAGGAAAGAGCAGTGTTTTTATACCTCCCAGTGGAAATACAATGGATGGATGAGACGAGGAAGGATGGATAAATGGTCATGATATAGATTACTAATGACAGTAAAGTACATCTGCTCATTCTTTGCTTAACATAATTTCCCCCCAAAAAGGCAGTAATGCTGCTTCTGAAACCATACTCACTTACTCATTCAGGCCTCCTTTTCTTCCCCTAGATGCACCTCTTAAAAGGAGAACAATGTTAATAACTTAGCCTCCCCTTCCCCATCTAAGCATGGTTTAGTCAATCCCATCTATTTTCATTTAGTTGTCTCACAAATGGAGGCACTGCTCCCCCCCCCCCAAATTGCTGTTTGGATTATCTACATTTTGTTAGCAATTATGCTTTGACTGGTCACAGTTTGCAAGCTCCGCAGAAACAAGTTTCAATCTGTTAAGTCCAATACCAATAACGATATGGTGAGAATCCAATGAAGCCTTTGATGCTCCCATTACCTGAGGCATGCTTCCCATCCTCACAGCATTACCTTCTAAAACAAACAGTAAGAAGGTACATTCAAACATGCTTTGCTGCTGTCTGTAAGCCCAAATGTTCACTAGAAGTCACCTTCTTGTTGGACAAGCATAAGAGTTAAAAACTCATCTGAGGCTTTGCATTCCCCAAATTTAAATAGATTATGAATGTCTTTTTCACCCTTCAATCCTATTTGTAATTAGGCTATAAACTTGAAGAATCTGAACATACGTATCCATAGGCTCGACTTTAACCTCACTAAGTAATATATAAGACACTCAACAATTAGCTCAAAAAGCTGCTAAAGGGGATAAGTTTGGGGTGGAAGTAAATTTACTTAATAGAATCACATAGCCAACACTTTCCTTCATCAAAATTTGATTAGGCTTAGGTTACAAATATTTTAAAAAGGTTAAATGCAATTGGTTCTGAATCAGACATCAAATCCAAGATTTGCCACTTGCTAGCTGGGTGAATGGTCTCAAGTTACCTAACTGCACCTGCTTCAATTTCCCTAACTGTGAAGTGGGTCATAAAATATCATCAACCCACCTCAAAGTTTTTAAAAAGATAATTCATGTGAAGTCCTCAGCATTGGGTCTAATATAAGCCAATGATTTTTAAAAATTAGGAATCCTTTTAACCATCAAGCCCCTACTCATTAATTTGCATAAAGCATGGCATCTCAGCCCTATGTCAAACAGATTAATGGATACAGAGATATGAATTCTTTACAGAGATATGTAATGGCCTTATATTTGTGATGGAAAGACAATACTGTTTGACATGTTGGAATATCACATATTTTATCAAGAATTCAAGAGAGAATTAGAAATTCCTAAATTTAAAAACTAAGTGTGTGTGTATTTATATTTATATAAAACTAAATATACATATATTTTTTCATCATTATGCACTAGGCAGACGACATGCTTCACAGAGAAGAGATTAAAAGACCTAATTAAATGACACAGAAAAATGGTCTGGAACCATGTTGTTAAATTCTTAAAAAGCAAGGGCCACACTTTATTCATTCATTATTCCAGCGATCTGTATCCTCTCAGTAACATAGTATGTGCTTCATAAATGTTAATGTAATGAACACATGTCAAAGCTTCCACAAAACCTCAGGATCTAACACAGTGAGCACACTGAGTAGGCATTTAATAAGTATCTAATTGATTACCATCATGTTATGATACTGACATCTCCACAACTTTCTTGTCTTTTCTCTCATGTCCTCTAACTTGACCAGCAGGGATTGGAAAAAGCCTTTCACCTACACACCTGGTCAAACTGAAGAGAGGGCT
>RCUC01143233.1:0-47138 GCA_003697995.1 Taxidea taxus jeffersonii | reverse complement strand
CCTTTATTCTTTTTTTTTTTTTAAGATTTTATTTATTTATTTGACAGACAGAGATCACAAGTAGGCAGAGAGGCAGACAGAGAGAGAGGAGGAAGCAGGCCCCATGCAGCGCAAAGAGCCCAATGCGGGGCTGGATCCCAGGAGCCTGGGATCATGACCCGAGCCGAAGGCAGAGGCTTTAACCTGCTGAGCCACCCAGGCACCCCTAGCTTTCTCTTTTTAACCTTAGTTGTATTAAATATTTCACACAACTTGGTATCTGAGAAAAGCCTTGGAGACAATAGAGTTTGGCAGTGTTGGTACTTTAGGCAACAGGATTTACAGTATATAAAATATACATCAGAGTAGTCCTCTGAGAAGCAAATAAGGGGCCATAATCTCTGTCTGGTTATCTTTCTCCTCATTAAATGCATAGAAACACCTGAAGTCAATCAGTAGAACCCAAGATATCTAAAATATATATTTTGGAAAATACTACTCTAGTTTTTACAGGCTTATTTTAGAGATAGGGAAATTGATTCAGAAATGTAATATGACTGACCCTAAATCCTACAATTTATCAATATTAAAACTGATATTGGATGTAAATATTGCTGGCTCTTAGTCTAGGATACTTTTTTCTATTTTATAATGTCTCTCTCCCAACATTTGTCTTCATATTCACCAGCAGTATTTCATGTTACCACTTTATGCTAACTCAAATATGTATGTAGACAAGACCTTTTTATTCCTTCTGGCATATGAAACAAGTATAGAGAAATTAAAATCTTAAGTAAGAGATATAACATATAACTACTCTATCTAGGAATGTTTCATTTGAATAAATAATGTAGGATCAACTGATATAACCACATTGTCTTAAAATACATGAATTAAAATATACTTTGTCAATTGTACCTCTTTGACTTTATTCATAGGAAATATATAGAGGAACCATGAAGCCAGAAAAATCTCACATAACATAAACTGATATACTTCATTACTACATTATAAACCATATTCAGAGTCATCAAGAAAGAGAAACATGGTAGAGCAAGAAAACATGAAATCTTGAAAGTCACATAGACATTTTCTTAAATCCTACTTCTTTCACTTTTTGGTATATGTGTGCCCAAGTTATAGCTTTTTGGGCTTTAGTCTCCAGTTCTACAAAATGGAACAAATAACACCTACTCATCAGACATAATTAATTGAGATATGCAATGTAGTTAAATAGCATAAACACTAAATCATCAGTTAGCTTCATTCATTGGTCCCTGAAAGGGACTACATACTGGAAAATCCTGAAATGAAAGGAATGGCGATAAGGATTATATATGCACTGGTTAGTTCATGTGAATGAAGTCCATTGTGTTTTTTTATCACTCATATTTCATACTTAAAATATGAAATACATTTCATATTTGTTAAAAATTCTAAAATTTATTTTTATCCCACTTAGGCCCACTTATTTTACTGTCTAAGTATTTTTACTGAGATTATCTTTTTTCTTATAAGAAATTACATTTATGGGGCGCCTGGGTGGCTCAGTGGGTTAAAGCCTCTGCCTTTGGCTCAGGTCATGATCCCAGGGCCTGGGATCAAGCCCCACATTGGGCTCTCTGCTCAGCAGGGAGCCTGCTTCCCCCTCTCTCTGCCTTCCTCTCTGCCTACTTGTAATCTCTGTCAAATAAATAAAATCTTTAAAAGAAATTACTTTTATGATGATGTAAAAATTAAGAAAACTTGTTTAAGGCTTTATCTTTCCACTTATGTGAATTTTATTATAAAGATTTAAAACACCCCCCCAAAAGCAGAAAGTTGTACAACACATCTTCATCTAACCAAAAAACAGATTTTTAAATTGCCAGGATCTTACCACATTTAACCAATAGAAGTGCTTTACTTCTTTGTTGATTTTTCTTTGATAAAGTATCAAAAGGCAAGTTCCCTATGCTATAGCCCTAACTACTTGGGTTTTCATCTTCAAAAGTATGAGTATTCTCTTACATAGTCACAAAGATATCATAATACATAATGACATTAATGCCTAAGGACATTAATACTTGTTCTCTTCTTCTGGTTTTAAATATATAAGCGGTCTTCAAAGTAAAAGTAAATTTTTTGTATGTTGAACTCTCTTCTGCAATTACATTGAATCAAGTTGCAGGCTTAAAAGATTATACTCATCTAAATGAAAATAAGTATTTATGGCCCTGAAAATATATAAAATATTCATGGTAGAACCAAATATTAGTTTATAAAACACAGAGTTTAATAAATCATCAGCCATTTAAAAATGTGTATGGAATCCAAGACATCATAAAAATAGTAGAATGCAAAATATTTTAGTGATAACTTTGGGTATGATGCCTTTGATTGATATGATTCACAGACAAAGATTTAAGTCATGCTTATCTTCACTTTATATTTAGTAGCCTATTGATCTGATTTTTTAGAAAAAAAGTCAATAATCTCTCTACTTAACAGTCCTAATAAAAATTGTGACTTCTGAAAGCATTGGTTTTGGCCACCTAATTATTTTAAATTCATGAATACACTTACTAAACCATATAAAATCATCACAAGGGCATTTGGGCAAAACCTGTATTAAGAGAGCATTTCTAGGGGCGCCCGGGTGGCTCAGTGGGTTAAAGCCTCTGCCTTCAGCTCGGGTCATGATCCCAGGGTCCTGGGATCGAGCCTCACGTCGGGCTCTCTGCTTGGCAAGGAGCCTGCTTCCTCCTCTCTCTCTGCCTGCCTTTCTGCCTACTTGTGATCTCTGTCTGTCAAATAAATGAATAAAATATTTGAAAAAAAAAAGAGAGCATTTCTAATGATGTTTTCTGTAACAGGCAGGGTTAGGTCAGGAAAACCAAAGATATTCTATGTTTTCCATTAATGGAGGATTTTAACACAAGAAATTAAAGAGTTGTACAACCATTAAAAGCTTTAGAAGTGAGAGCAAAGGATGGGGAAATCTGTGCTGAGGATATCAACTTCTAGAAGCAATGTGCAGCTCTCAAGAACATTCCCCTGAGTAGCAGGAATCACAAGAACCTCATAGGGAATCTTTGAAGCAACTCATGTAGAAGCTACTTTGAATACTATAAACCACCACTAAGTACATGATGCTCTAGGAGCAACAGCCTAGGCAGTCAAAGTAAGTGATTGGTGGTAACATTCTGGGAAGTTGCTATGAACTTAAAGTCTGCCATATGCCCATTTCTCTGCCTTCTTGCCTCCAGAGAATAATGGCTCCCCCCGCCCTTTTTTTTAAGTCTTCCAGTCTCACATGAGGGTATCTCACTGGTGTATTCTAACCTAGAACTATATGGGGAGGGAAATTCTAGAAATGTAGTTCTTGTCCATTCTTCTAAGAAGGAGTGGTAGTGATGGTGGTTTGACAATGCATACACACAGGCCTTTGGTTAAAGAGTCTGTGGTTTTTCTTCTACTTTGGTTTATCTTATTGAATATGCATGCCTTCTGAAAACTTCTTGGGTGAATAAATGATAGAGAATAAACCAGACATGGGTTTTTCCTTAATTCCTAAAAATCAACTGATTTTTAAAAATCTAGTTGACATAAGATGGCATAAAATAGCATTGAACTTATGAGATATAGGCTCTAACCTGGCTTGCTCACTTAGGGTCATCCATGTGACATCCATGTGTTAAGTTCATCAGTTAACCTGTCTAAGATTTGATACGTTCATCTATTGATTGAGGATAGTAGATCTCTTTTCTATCACCTGTTACCATGGGTTGCTTGAGGAATAACACAAGCAATATGTGTTTATACTGTGTCACACAGGTGTCAGAGAAATGAATGATTGATTTCCTTTTCAGTATTGCAAGGTACAGCGATATACATGTATAGGAAATCCTCAGGATAACAACAATCAATCAAATTGTCCAAAACAGTTTCCAGCCTTCAAAAGGTTTCTCTCCTCAGCCTCAGGAAGGCTGGCTTCTGATTATTTTTAAAACCACTCATTTAAATCATGGATGTAAAAGAAACAAGAGTGTCAGAATACTGTCTTTATTCTCCCTTTTGGTTTATCCTAAAACAAAACAAAACAAAAACTGAGGAAAACACCTGCCTGATCTCAGGCTAAGCATAGACTGTTATTTATTACTGATTTTATTATTCACTGAGTAAATATATAAGGAGAAATGAGTTTTACTAAGTGAGAAATAGACTGAGGAAGTAGTAAAATGGCATATATGCAGATTCAAACAGACTATAATACAGAGCAATACTCAAAAAATCTAGGACTGCATATGGGAATGACCTTCAGTACCTCCCCTATAAGTCCTTTATGATGTGATGTTCCAAGTCGTCTGCCTGGGGACTACCTTTCAGGGAGGCATCCACACTGCCGTACTTGCTGAAGTGATGTCATCATCTTCTGGAGTCCCTCTTTTTCAAGGTCCTGGGGAACTGCCCAAAGAAGCAGGCGGGCTCTTCTTTCTCTCATTTCTAATTTCTAATTCTTGAGTCACAGAGAAATTTCTTCCTAGAGTTTCCTGTTACCCAGAAAGGTGTTTCTAATCAAATAATTTTAGAATTGTAAGGTTTTGTAAAGGAAAAGTATTTCTAACAATTTCTTCTTTGTGCCATATAAATAACTGCTTCAATCAAATAAACACATATAAAAAAATGAAAAATCTCTTTGGGGTCATAGGAGTAGGGAAGGGAAAACACAATATAACATCCTGGTAAAGTTTTCTACTATGTCTCTTGGAGGAGAAATTATGAGGGTGGGAGTTTCAGTCAAAAGATGGTACAGAGAGGATCAAAATAAAGATGGAAAAAATTGTCACATGATAAGAGCATCAACACATGTAGGTAAATCAAAAAAGAGGACAAAGGACTGGAAGGAATCGGGATGAGAATATGATTAGTGTAGCATGGACGTGCTAAGATTCGTTTTCCTTCTCTCAGAAAACATAACTAGAAAATACATATTCCCATGAATATTTCATTGAGTAAATAAATGCACAACCATTTTTTTAAACCAGGTTTATTTTCTATTTAGAGTATATGGAGAAATAGCAATTCACTGTGGTCTTATGTGTAAGAAAGATTCTGAGCGCTGCAGGCCCGGGGCACATATTCTGGTTGCCTACATGCTGTCACTAAATGCCCTTCATGGGAACTGGTGATTCTCAAATCTTTGATCTTATTTCAGCTTTTGAGGGCACAAAGACAAGGCACTTCTTAAATAATGCAGCTGGTGCAATCTCCTAGACAAATGGCAAATTAATCAGTCTCTAAATCCTTGTTTTTTGAAGACTTGTGCATTTTTAAAGAAGACAGAGTAATTGTTTAGTGACTTGGTGCCATTGATTTTCATTATGGATGGTGTTGGCTGGGTCTGTGTCAGGTCATCAGGGAGAGATAGCCTTTGCATAGCTAAATAAAATGGGGGGAAAGGCACTTCTTATTTCATATTCACGAGAAGAAACTCTAATCCTTGAAGAAGTTTTGCATGACCTTCCTTTAGAAACGACTTTTTCCCATTGCATGATTTTCAGGAAATGACAAAAATCTTTCAGCACAGATATCAACAGGATGTCTTGCCTTCAGTGGTGCCAAAAATTCCTCACCTGGGACAATTTTAAAAGAAAGACGAGTTTAAAACAATATGAACAAGATGATTTAAAATATTCTATTGAAATCCATAGTGAATTTCATGGCTGTGATTGAACATGTTTAGAATAGAACACTCAAATCAAATGAGCACTATTTGCTTCAGCTAACAGGTAGAGCAGAAGTTCGTGTTTTCAGAAGTTCCATTTAAGTTAGGTTTTCTGCTATTTTATGAAGGTGTAACCAAAAATTTTATTTGTTGTTGCTAAATTGGTTATGGTTTAAATGCCTCTTGTTAGTCCCAAGGTAGCTATCCCTTGTGATATTTTCTAGATGGGATTCTCACACTTTGACTTGGGCATGAAATTGTTTAAAATTTATAACCAAATTTCTCTCATCCTTCTCCATTTTGCTGAAAGGTTGGTTAAACTTTATTCACTGTTGATTCAGTTTTTTCTTTTAAATGTAACCAACCTTACATATTTACTCCCCAACCCCTAATTTATTTAGTGTGTGTAGACTTAGGCATCAAAGTTTCTGGGAATGAAGAGTTTTCATAGGCTTCAGTATTTTTTTGAAATAAAAATCTGTAATTTTTTTGCTTTACAATTGCTGCTGCTTCCCCCCCCCGAAAAAAAATCATACAGTTGTCATATTGTGATGACTCATTGAATTATTTCAGAGAAAAAGTGTGACTCTAGAAGGATTTTTGCCTTGATTTTCATATATATATATATATATATATATATCATTAAAAGAGGGAATTGCTATGGTCCATATGTATATATATATACATATGGACCATAGCAATTAAACGATTTAAGTCAGTGAGCTGTTACATAGCTCAGTAAAAAGAAAGGAGCTGTGCTTTACTGGAATGAGGTGTCTATGAGATTTGGCCTTTCCAATCTGTGTGATAATTTCCTCCTAATATAGTAATCGGCAGCTGTTAAATAAACATATCAATTAAACACATATTAAACCCACTCTCAGATAATGGCAAGGAAATCTTATTAGATGGGATGTTATAATATTGCAGAAAAATGGACAGGTAATTTCAGAGTCTGCAAAGATTTTTGATTCATTGGCCAAATATACCTTAAGAGTTTAATTAAAACCTGTTTAGAAGACAGTTAACCATATTTAATGATTTTTGTGTGGTCCACATCATAATAATAACAGTCCCAAAGTATCAAATAATGATTGTGTCATTTTCATCAGATCAGGGAAGATAGGGGTTAATATTATCTTGCTATCCATTTGAATGTTGTTATCCAGAGAGGAAATAAACACTGAGATTTCTATCTGAAATGTCTGTTCTCCAGTATGTTCAAAGTAGTACCAAATTTTCATGATAGAAGATGACTTTTTTTTCCTTCTTCCTTTGATCAACTACCATTTCAAGGAAGCTCTCAACTAAACTCAGGCAGACATTTTCAGGAAATGGGGAAGGTAGACTCTAATTTCATTTTTTTCCAAGTTATTTTGTGTATTCACATTTTACTCTTAGGTTAATGTTGTAACTCCATTTGTCACCTTAGTTGCAGATTTTTGTCCTGCATCATATGAAAAATAATTCATAAGGATCCTCAGAAATCAATATAATGGTTATGATATCAAATACTTCATGACACAGTTCCTGTGTTCTTTATTTTTGATAACAGATTATAATCTACTGCATTACCTGTGTGAGAGGGAAGAATGGAGACAGGGGGAAAGAAAGAAGAAAAGAAAAAGTAATAGAACAAAGGGAAATTTGAGGGGACCCACTTTACATTTCTACTGCTTAGCAATTGCAAGCATAATTAGAAGATAATTGAATTAATTAAGAATGATTTGACAACCTTAAAACCACACTGAGGGGCACCTGATTGGCTCAGTCAGTGGAGCATGTGACTGTTGATCTCAGGGCAGTGATTTCGAGCCCCCTGTTGGGTGTAGAGCTTACTTAACAAAAACAAAACAAAACAAACAAAACACTGATAATGTTGCAGTATTTTGATATGTGGATGACTATCTCCAAGGTTCATTTGAGTTTGGGATTCAACTAATAGACAAGATGAAGATGCAGGAGATGGTTCTCTCTACTCTGTTGCTGAATATGTTCTATTTTATTGAGAATACAAGAATGAGAATATATACTGAAAATATTAGTACTTATCACTTCACTTCCACAATAGATATTTCTCTTTTCTAAAAGATACATCTATATAGAAATTAGTGGTATAAATTGAATATTGGTGATTGATGATAAAAATTACTTACTGGTGATTTATTGGTATAAAATTTAGAATATATGTGTACATATATGCATATGTTCTATGTGTGTATTATAAATATATTTAGAGGTCTTGGCTATATGGCAAAAATGGCATTAGGTAGGGTATCTCAGAGGTTTTATATGAAGCAGAAACCAAAAGCATGTGTGTTTCTGTCTTTCTGTACATGAGGTACCTGTGATAAAAATCAAGGCCTAGACATCAGCAGGGAAGGCCAGGAAGTAAGCACATTTAAAGAGCCAAAGAAGGTATCAAACTAGGGTAGAAACCCTGAAGCTGAGGTGTAAAGGATGAGTTTAGGGCCATAAAATATTAAAATAATTAAAATAATTATCTGGTTACATTGTAGATGGTAGTTTTTTTGTAAGTTGTGAAGACAGGACAGAAAGAGTCTGATTTTTCAGGGCCAGAGACCAGTTGGAGAGATGGGACTAGAGAAAAAGAGAAGGTGGATATCTGGGTATTCTGAGGTCGAGTAAATTTCTGGGAGAAGCAGATTCCTGTGGATTTGAAACAAACCAAGACATAGAAATACATAGAACAGACTCGGGAAGAGACTACTAGTGTATGTTGATTTGCCCACTGTCACGGTGCTAAAATGACAGCAGGCTTGATGGATATGGAACACAACACAGAAAAGGTCTCTATAACAAATAAATCTCAACCTTCATGCTTAGAATTTCAAAAGCATGTAATAAATATTTGGAGGAGGAGGACATGCTTTCGGCTTTATATTTTTACTTGGCAAGCTTTGCACAGTTCCTGGCACATATTGTGTACATACATAGGTGCTTCAAGAGACTTGTTGATTTAAAGTACATTAAGCTACTGGTAGTTCCTAGAGAACTGCTAACAGATACATGCTGAAATTTTAGAGTGAAGGCCGGTGTACTGTATTCTTTGTAATTAGCTCAGCATATCAACTTTGTTGAAGTAATCCTCCTAAAAACTCTTGGTTTTTAATTTTTTTTTAAAGATTTTTTTTATTTATTTATTTGACAGAGAGAGAGATCACAAGTAGGCAGAGAGGCAGGCAGAGATAGAGAGAGGGAAGCAGGCTCCCCGCTGAGCAGAGATCCCGATGTGGGACTCGATCCCAGGACCCTGAGATCATGACCTGAGCTGAAGGCAGCGGCTTAACCCACTGAGCCACCCAGATGCCCCTGGTTTTTAATTATTATCTTAATATCTTTTTTGATTGCCTAAATGTAATACTCGTTGTACGTGATCAATGGTAAAAAGCCATATTATTATAGGCTATAGAACATCTTTTGTGATTATATAGGTGCTGTTTTATAGTATAGTTATAATGGATTTATTTTCATGAGAACCTGCAAATACAAAAATACCATATAACAGAAAAGAAAACAATTGCCTATGCTCTCTCTTGAGAACCAGAGTTGTTTGTACCAGCTATAAGGGAATATCTCTCTTCACTTTAGGTATCCCCTAAATAACAGGTCCTCCCCAAAGATGTATTTGTAGGATAACTTTAACTATGACCTCAAGCTTGTTTAATTTTTATTCATCATTATTTCTATCATATTTTGAGATTAAAAAATTATCATAATAGCCCATGAATTAATATATCTTAAATATAGTTTTATTTAGATATCAGTGAGCTTTCATAAGGAGTATCTATGCTAAGCAGTTCTGGGCAGTACCGCTATTTTCTCACAAACAAATTTATTAAGGGGGAATCATGGTCTCGCACTGTGAGAAGAGAAGGTATAATCACCTGTCATCTTACAGGAAACAGTGGAGTTGTTAGAACACATGCCAAACATATAGTCTTATTCTTAAATATCAGGATTGAAGTATGATTTTTTGGAGAAAGAGTTCCAGCAATATAGGACAAGATTATCTCCTGCAAAAACATGTACAATTTCAAAAACAAGAGATTAGGATGGTGACAATCTTTTATTGAATACTGAAAACTATCTGTGTCAGAGTTTCATTGTTATTTCTGATTGTTGTTTCCTTCTGTTTTATTTAAGAATTGAGTTACCAGATAAATCACTAAGTCAAGAGTTAATCTAAAAGTAGGATCACTCTTTTTCCATGCCATCCAAAATCCCTCCGTCTGAACCCTAATAATAACTGTGTCTAGTTTATAAAATAAAGTGGCTAAGAAAGAACTTGTTGGAAATAAAATTCAAAGTAGGCCTAAAATAATAAATTTAGATGATGATAAGCTTCTGCATGATCTTGTTATTTTGGCATAATAGACAACTGCTCTCTTTTTTCCCCCAAGTTTATCTTACAATAAAACCAAAAATGCAGACACAAACACCTATTTTCATACGATAAAGAGTATTTGGGATGTTTCAGTGCTTCTTGTAAACAAACACTAATTTGCAATAACCATTACGGTGAGGTTAATTCAACATGCTAATGAACTCATAGAAGATACATTTTTACTCCTGATATTATTATGGATGCCACTAATATACCACTCAATCTTCCTGTTCCTCTCAGGCTACAGGAAGTGCAGGCATGTTCTTGTGGTTCAGTTGCACCCAGTTTGACCCATTAACAGAAAGTTCTTTCAATTCAGGTTTTAGGAAAGAGTATAATTTCTAACCACAGAATGTTTGTTGACTGGGAGAAAATTGTGTCTTAAAGTCTGTAGAGATCTTAAAAGGCAAGGGAATCTTTAGAGTGTCCAGCAGCATCTCTAGGCAGAAACTGAACAGGGTGAAACCAAGTTATGTTGAATTCGAGAGGTGTAGGCTTTCTCTGATAAACTTTGAACTCCCTGCTCTGTAGTTACATTGCATGGCCTCAGAGACTTTCAGTTTGGTTTCTTTTTTAAATTTCTTTGGACTCAAATGCCCTTCTTCCTCCTTCACCTTTATTTCCCAGCAGAAGATTCAAATACATAGAGGTGAGCAAGTCTGGGAAGCACTGCAGAATTTGTGTTACTATTTTAGCAGGAACAGCTATTCTATAAGACTATAATAAAAATAACCAGAATTTGTATTCTTCTGAGACTCCTGTTGGATACTTTCCACCTCTGCTCTAATATAAGAAGCCCTATGTAAGTGTCTCTTCCCTGGTTATCAAGGGAACCTCCCTTTGGCTTCTGTAATTATTATTGCAATTATATTTTGATCCTACCTACACTTAATGCTGAATCCATCCTTCCTTTAAGGCTCTTAAAGTTTAGTTTGCAATACTAGACATGCCTAAACATGACTCACAATTCAGCAAGAAGTGGAACCAATATTATGGAACCTAATAGTTCTTATAGTAGAACTGTATCCTTGTTCAGAGAAAATGGCACAGCATTTTTGAGACAAAAATTAAAAGTTTTTTAAACTATGTGTATGAAATTTGTAATGATTGCCTTTAACCAGAGAGTTTCAATTTTTTAAAGATGGGAAAGATTGTGTTTCTCTCCACTTCTTTACCATCCCCCACTCACTTTACATCCCAGGTGGAGGTCACCTTACCTTCACTTTGTATCTCAACTTTACCTGGACAAAGTACTGTCATCATATTTATTTAAATACCTATGTATCTTCATTTAATTACATTGTAAGTCCCTCATATGTGAAGAGACAGTATCCTCCTGACCTAATATCTGACAAATAGTGGCTATTCAATAATGTTTGCTTAAAAGAATGGACTAGAAGGCCAAGAATATCATTCTAATTTTTAAAATGAAAGTTACTTAATTTTTTATTCTTCTGGTTTATATTTGTTTCTCTGAGGCTTTAATAAAATATTTTATTAAAGTCTTTGTATCATAGGTACAGAGACACCAGAAATTTATTTTTAGCCAAGTTTTCTCTAACCTTTATCCAATGACCCAAGAGGCTCACACACTTTTAGGATCTTGGAATACTGATAGTTTTATTTCTTGGTTTCTTGGAATTTTCTTTCCTTCTATGTTTCCTTTTCTTCTTTCTTTGTCCCTTTTCACTTTGTGTCTATTTTTGGATTTATGTACAAATGTATTTTTATGTTGTTATTTCTTCATTGAAGTATAGTTGACAAAATTATATTTGGAGTACACAGTGTGATGATTTGATGTATGTGTACATTTGTGAAAGGATTCTATCCACTGAATTCTTTTAATACATCCATCATCTTCCTTGCTTGCTTATTTACTGATATATTGGTCAGAAGATTGCAGTTCTACTCTCTTAGCAAATTGCAATTACACAATACAGTGTTACTAATTATAGTCACCATGTTATACATTAGCTTCTCAGATCTTGTTCATCCTATAACTGAAAATTTGAACCCTTTTACCAACCTGTCCCTTTTCTCTCCAGCCCTGGCAACCATATTTCTATTCTCTAATTCTTTGAGGTGTTTTGTTTTTGTTTTTGTTTTGTTTTGTTTTGTTTTTTTAAATCCCACATTTAAGTAATACCTTGCAGTATTTGTCTTTCTATCTCTGGCCTGTTTCATTTAACATAATGACCTCAGGCTCATCCATGTTGTCACATATGGCAGAATTTCCTACTTTTAAAAGCTGAATAATACTCCATTGTGTATATATACCACATTTTCTGTATCCATTCATCTGTCAACGGACATTTAGGTTGTATTTTTATTGTTTCTCCACAAGGAGTAGTCCTGATATTTCAAATAATATTTAAGAATGTGCAGAAGGATTTCTGATTGTCATAATATCTGGAAATGTCGCTAGGATTCAGAACCCAAAGTCCCAGGCCATAATACACACCCTGTACTACATGTAACTTTCTTGCACAATAAAGAATTCCACTCCCCTAAAATGTCAACAGTACTCCCACTGAAAAATTCTACAAAGTCTTAAAATGGAAATCAACATTTCTTGAATAATTTAATAATTTTGAATTGATTGTACAAGTCATTGTATTTGAACTATAAAGGGGGAAAACTGGGAGAAATGCACAAAGGCTTAATAAAGTGCTACTTCTTTGGGCGCCTGGGTGGGTCAGTGGGTTAAAGCCGCTGCCTTCTGCTTGGGTCATGATCCCATGGTCATGGGATCAAGCCCCATATCGGGCCCTCTGCTCTGCGGACAGCCTGCTTCCTCCTCTCTCTCTCTGCCTCTCTGCCTACTTGTGATCTCTGTCTGTCAAATAAATAAATAAAATCTTTTAAAAAAATAAATAAAGTGCTACTTCTTTTTCTCCGGGAGTTTAAAATCCATTTAAAAGGGTATAGAGAATAAGGTAGCTGGAAATATTAAAATTAGTATGTTGAGACAGTTTACTATTACTTAATTCTGCCTAGCTCACTCTGCATTATAACTTGCCCTATTTAATGACTTGATGTAGGTGATGGGTGACAAATGGGCATGGCAAGAATTACGGGGTTTTGAGGAGTATCAATGGACCACTTAGATTATAGAAGCTATACTGACATTATGGGAGAATGTTCACTTCTGTATAGCTCTGCTGATCACACACAAGAGTACTCTCAGTGGTACTAAGCTCTCTGTTGTTGGCATTGGACAATACAAAAATATGGGGAAAGTCTAGCATAATTTCTTGGATTATCAATTTTATTGAACAACAACTTTTTAAAAATTTTATGTTAAAATAAACATGTATATTGCTACTAATTAGATTATAAAATTCAGATCAGTTTTAAACATAAGGCAGATAACTATGGGGACTTTTAAGTCCTGTAAGTAGATGTTTTAAGTTATATTCTTAGACTCAGGGTTGTATATGTTCATTTTTCTCTTTTGTAGAAGACATTTAGTGAAAAATTTTAAGAACACTAGAGTTAGCTAATGGTCTTCTAATCAGTTTTTTGCCAAAAGTAAGTCTATAACCAAGATCAGAGAATAGTAGGAGCACCAATGAGCCCTTTTAATATTTGTCAACACAATTCTCAGCTCTTCCATTATGTGGAATTGCTATGCTCACCAAGGAAGTGTTGACAAATGAGTTAGAAGAAGAGAAGAGATTGAACTCTCTCTCTCAGATTTGTAGGCCCTCCCTGATGAATCAAGGGAGCTTTTAAACAGACACTAAGCTTTCTCCCCAAAATCACTTTTCGAAAGGGAATAGGCTTTCTTGTGGGTACAGAAGCTCAAACTCTTGAAAGTAGGTGCTGTCATTCAAGAGCCTCTAAGTGCTGAAACTGTAGTAACTCAGGGAAAGAGAAACACTGAGATGTTCCTGGACATATTGCTGAGACAACACAGAACTTAGTTGTCTACTACCTGTGTGTTGCTTTGGTGATCTTGGTAAACTGTAGATGAACTTGCAAATGAATACTTAAATGACTGCTGATTGAAAATTTTGAATGAAACTGACAGCTACCCAAGTAGGAACAATAGAGTCCAGCACCAAAAGTAATTATCTACTAAGATTTATTTTTCTTAAATGCTATGATAATTTGCTTAAAGAGAGTGAGAGGGCATCAAAGATTTATAGGAAGGAGTGCTCTGCTAGTTTTTCTTTTCTTGAATTTACATAGCTATTACTATGGATTTGCCTCAATTTTGTTATGTCTAGAATGAACATAACACTTCCCCCCCCCCAAAGTTTTGTGAGAAATAAATGAAAGAAGTAAATACAAAGCATAGTGTGCTCACAAAGTACCTACACAGTAACCATGAGCTGTTATTAAACAAGGACATTCTGCAACCCTGTCTCCCTTTGCTATACTGTAGGAACACAGTCTGCCTATTTCTATTATTAGTTCTGCTTCTGCTTGTCAAGAGTCCCATATTTATCCCTACCCTGCACCTCAAGCAAGTAGAAGTTGTTTATTAAAATTATTTAAATTTTTGTTTTCTCTGTATACATGTTTGTGCTTTGAATTTATAATACAAAATATACCATTGAACAGATATTTTTCAATTAACCCTTATGATTCAGGCACTAAGGTAGTAACTGGGAAGGCTAGATGATTTGAGGGAAAAGGATATAGGACTGAGCTAAAAGGGCATTTCTAAGTATAACAGTAACTATAAGAAATATGCCCACAATATTTGGGAGCAAAGAATAGTAGCACATATCTCAGCTTACATGTCTACATAGAATAAGAAGAGGGCAGCTTGTAGAGAGGTTGGTTGGCGAAGCTACATCTTTTTTTTTTTTTTAAGTTTTTACTTAAATTACAGTTAGTTAACAAAGTGTAATATTAGTTTCAAATGTGCATGTAGTGATTCAGCACTTCATTCAACACCTAGTGCTCATCGCATGTGCATTCCTTAATCCCCATCACCTGTTTCACCCATCTCCCCTACCTCCCCTCTGGTAACCTTCAGTTTGCTCTTTATAGTGAAAAACTTGTTTCTTGGTTTGCCTATGTCTCTCTTTTTCTTTCACTTTGCTTGTTTGTTTTGTCTTTAATTTCCACATATGAATGAAATCATATGGTATTTGTCTTTCTCGATGCACTTCTTTTACTTAACATAATACTCTGTAGCTCCACCCCATCATTGCAGATGGCAAGATTTCATTCCTTTTTTATGGCTGAGTAATGTTCCTGTGTGTGTGTGTGTGTGTGTGTGTGTGTGTGTGTGTGTACACACACCACATCTTCCTTATTCATTCTTCAGCCGATGAACACTTGGGCTGTTTCCATAATTTGGCTATTGCAGATAATGCTGCTAGAAAATCTGAGTGCATGTATCCCTTTGAATTAATATTTTCATATTCTTTGAGTAAATACCTAGTATTGCAATTGCTGGATCACAGGGTAGCTCTATTTTTAACTTTTTGAGGAACTTTCATACTGTGCCGGAGTGGCTCCACCAGTTCACATTTCTATCAAGAGTGCATATCCTCACCAATGACAGGGGAAATGGCATCTTAAACAGTAAAAAAGATTTAGTCTGGCAGAAAGGAAACTATTTGATTTGGGGCTGTTCTCCTGTTGTTATTTGGCATTTCATTATTGCCATATCCAACTATTCCTTTCTCATTGCATACTCTAACATCAACAAATAGGATTTCTGCTTGACTATGTGCTTGTATGTGTGTAACTCCTATTAAAAGGTATCTAATTGAGGGACACCTGGGTGGCTCAGTTGGTTAAGCGGCTGCCTTCGGCTCAGGTCATGATCCCAGTGTCCTGGGATCGAGTCCCACATCGGGCTCCTTGCTCAGCAGGGAGCCTGCCTCTCCCTCTGCCTCTGCCTGCCTCTCTGTCTGCCTGTGCTCGTTCTCTCTCTCTCTCTAACAAATAAATAAATAAAATCTTTAAAAAAAAAAAGGTATCTAATTGAACTATGACACATTATCCTGCTAGATCTAGAAAATTAATCAGCATATATAATCCTGTCAGTCATTGGGAGTAAAGATGGTTCCCCCAAATCTGAAGTAGAGAATTTGATTGGGAGATTAAATTTTCAAATGATGGAAAGTAGAGAGTAGAAGAAGTAGAAAGTAGATGGAAAGTTGAGAAAAATGTTTGACATTTCTTGGTCTTGTCTGTGAGAGGCACTGTGTTGTTTTTTGGTTTTGTTTTTGTGGCTGATACGATTCTAACCCCTTTTTCTATATCTGGAGCGTTCGCCAACTTGTGAGTTTTTCCAGATGGCAGAGCCTAGTTCCTATTATAAACAATGAAAATGACAAGTGTTTGCCTAGCTTCTTTTGCAACCAATACATGGACATATGACCTAGACTTCACCCATAAGATACACTATCCCAAAGTTCAAATAAGAATGGTGAAAGCAAGGGCACAGGTGCTCTCAGAATCCATTATGAGAGCCGGTGGCAGTAGCCATAGAAGCAAGACGAAGTTGGGTGATGTCAATGGGAAAACAGCAACATGTCATGTTCAGCAGCAGAGCCTGAACTTACTAGAGATGTGGCCCTGGCTGCTAATGAGGCTTCCGTGAATTCCTGCCCATGTCTCTAGTTTTAGTCGGCAGCCTTCCTGGCAATTCTGTGGACTTCCTAAAATTCTTTCAATGTATTTTATGCTTCACTTAGAAGAGTAGTTTCTGCTCCTTGAAAATAAAAACTGAAAAGTTTTAAAATAAGGAAGTTTTTGAAAAGTTGTTATTAGCATGGTGTCTTCCACACATCAGTATGCCAGGTATGGAAAAGCAGTGCCCCTGACAAGTTCTGCAAACTTGAGCCAGCTATTTATGACTGCCTGGCATTGTATATAAACTCTTTCTAGATTCAATTCTCTGAATTCATATTAGTTTTTAGTAGATATTTTAAAATGTTCTGTTTAACAACATTTGTCCTAAAGAGGACCCAAGGAAAGTAATTTGTAAACATATTACATCTATTAAAAGTTGACTCCCACCAGTCTTTACAATGGGAGCAATGGGAATTAGAACAGATGCCAGAGTGACTGACTACCATGGTTAATATGTATTGAATGTCTATTTCTGAAGTACTACACAAAATGAATTGCATGAATTAATCTCATTTTATACCTACTCAATCCTATGAGGAAAGAACTATATTTTATATGTAATGAAACTGATAACTGAACACTAAAAAAATATACCTAAGCCATGTAGATGTCAAGTGGAAGAGCCAAGGTTTAAATTAAGGGCTGTCTATCTTTAGAACCTGAACTCCTGGCCAGTGTACTCACTGGGAAGTATTATACTTTTCTGTCACTTTACACTCCAAAGAGATAATTCTTCTAGTTAATTATACTTTAATAAAGAAAGAAAGAAAAGAAGAAAATTCAACAATAACAAAAACCACAACTTCATATGCATACACACACTGTTCTTTGACAGATAAACTCAGAAGGATGTGTTTGTTTAAGAAAATAGCCTATACTAAGAGAAACATTTTTTGCTTTTATCTAAGGATAATACATCATGCTCATAATTTTTACTATTTTTATTTCATTAGTAGAAAGGAAATGAGTTGCAATTTTTTCCAATATTATTGAAATATAATTCACATACACATGGTGCAAGTTTAAGGTGCACAATGTGATAATTTGATACATGAATATATTGTAGAATATTTATCACAATAAAGTTAGTTTAACACATCCTTCATCTCACTTAATTACTATTTTGTTTTTGTTACAGTCAGAACACTAAGGCTGTATTGTCATAGCAACTTTCCAACATACAGTACAATATTAATTATAGTCATCAGGCTGTACATTAGATCCCCGGAACTTATTCATTCTAAAAATGAAAATTTTTACCTTTTGATGAGCCTCTCCCCATTTTCTCCACTTCTCAGTCCCTGGCAATCACTATTCTACTCTCAATTTCTTATTTCTTTTTTTAAAAAAATAACATATGGTGTATTATTTGCTTTAGGGGTTCATGTCTGTGAATCATCAGTCTTACACAATTCACAGCCCTCACCATAGCACATACCCTCCCCAATGTCCATAACCCAGGCACCTATCCCTCTCCACTCCTCCTCCAGCAACCCTCAGTTTGTTTCCTGAGATTAAGGGTCTCTTATAGTTTGTCTCCCACCCCGGTCCTATCCTGTTTCATTTTTTCCCCTCCATTCCCCCTATGACCCCTCCCCCGTCTCTCAAATTCCTCATATCAGAGAGATCATATGATAGTTGTCTTTCTCTGATCGACTTATTTCATTTAGCATAACACCTTGTAGTTCCATCCACGTTGTTGCAAATGACAAGATTTTGCTTTTTTGATGGCTGCCTAGAATTCCATTGTATACATATACCACCTCTTCTTTATCCATTCATCTGTTGATGGACATCTAGTTTCTTTCCATAGTTTGGCTGTTGCTGACATTGCTGCTATAAACATTCAGGTGCACGTGCCCCTTCAGGTCACTGCATTTGTATCTTTAGGGTAAATACCCAGTAGTGCAATTGCTGGGTCATAGGGTAGCTCTATTTTCAACTTTTTGAGGAACCTGCATGCTGTTTTCCAGAGTGGTTGCACCAGCTTGCATTCCCACCAACAGTGGGAAAGGGAGGGTTTCCCTTTCTTCCCATCCTCACCAGCATCTGTCATTTCCTGACTTGTTAATTTTAGCCATTTTGACTGGTGTGAGGTGGTATCTCATTGTGGTTTTGATTTGTATATCCCTGATGCCGAGTGATGTGGAGCACTTTTTCATGTGTCTGTTGGCCATCTGGATGTCTTCTTTGCAGAAATGTCTGTTCATGTCCCCTGCCCATTCCTGGATTGGATTATTTCTTCTTTGGGTGTTGAGTTTGATCAGTTCTTTATAGATTTTTTGGATACTAGCCCTTTATCTGATATGTTGTTTGCAAATATCTTCTCCCATTCTGTCAGTTGTCTTTCGGTTTTGTTGACTGTTTCCTTTGCTGTGCAAAAGCTTTTGGTCTTGATGAAGTCCCAGTAGTTCATTTTTGCTTTGTTTCCCTTGCCTTTGGCGATGTTTCTAGGAAGAAGTTGCTGTAGCTGAGGTCCAAGAGGTTGCTGCCTGTATTCTCCTCAAGGGTTTTGATGGATTCCTGTCTCACATTGAGGTTTTTCATCCATTTTGAGTCTATTTTTGTGTGTGGTGTAAGGAAATGGTCCAGTTTCATTCTTCTACATGTGGCTGTCCAATTTTCCCAACACCATTTGTTGAAGAGACTGTCTTTTTTCCATTGGACATTCTTTCCTGGTTTGTTGAAGATTAGTTGACCACAGAGTTGAGGGTCCATTTCTGGGATCTCTATTTTGTTCCATTAATCTATGTGTCTGTTTTTGTGCCAGTGCCATACTGTCTTGAAGATTACAGTTTTGTTTTTGTTTTTTTTTTTAAGATTTTATTTATTTATTTGACAGACAGGGAACATGAGTAGGCAGAGAGGCAGGGAGAGAGAAAGGAGGAAGCAGGCTCCCTGCTGAACAGAGAGCCTGGTGCAGGGCTTGATCCCAGGACCCTGGATCATGACTTGAGCTGAAGGCAGAGGTTTTAGCCCACTGAGCCACCCAGGCACCCCTGATTAGAGCTGTAATTGAATTGTAATAGAATTTGAAGTCTGGAATTGTGATGTCACCCACTTTGGTTTTCTTTTTCAATATTCTTCTGGCTCTTTGGGTCTTTTCTGGTTCCATATAAATTTTAGAATTATTGATTCCATTTCTTTGAAAAAATTGTTGGTATTTTGATAGGGATTGAATTTAATGTGTAGAATGCTTTAGGTAGCACAGACATTTTCACAATATTTGTTCTTCTAATCTATGAGCATGGAATTTTTTTTTTCATTTCTTTGTGTCTTTCTCAATTTCTTTCATGAGTACTTTATAGTTTTCTGAGTACAGATTCTTTGCCTCTTTGGTTAGGTTTATTCCTAGGTATCTTAAGGTATTTGGTACATTTGTAAATGGGATCAATTCCTTAATTTCTCTTTCTTCTGTCTTGTTGTTGATGTATAGAAATGCAACTGATTTCTGTGCATTGATTTTATATCCTGACACTTTACTGAATTCCTGTATGAGTTCTAGAAGTTTTGGAATGGAGTCTTTTGGGTTTTTCACATGAAGTATCATATCATCTGCAAAGAGTGAGAGTTTGACTTTTTCTTTGCCTATTCAAATGCGTTTAATTTCTTTTTGTTGTCTTTTTGCTGAGGCTAGGACTTCAAGTACTATGTTGAATAGCAGTGGTGATAGTGGACATCTCTGCCATGTTTCTGACCTTAGGGGAAAAGTTCTCAGTTTTTCCCCCATTGAGAATGATATTCCCAGTGGGTTTTTCATAGATGGCTTTGATGATATTGAGGTATATACCCCTTGCCCTACACTTTGAGAGTTTTGATCAAGAAAGGATACTGTACTTTGTCAAATGCTTTTTCAGCATCTGTTGAGAGTATCATATGGTTCTTGTTCTTCCTTTTATTAATGTATTGTATCACATTGATTGAATTGCTGATGTTGAACCAACCTTGCAGCCCAGGAATAAATCCCATGTGGTTGTGGTGAATAATCCTTTTAATGTACTATTGGATCCTATTGGCTAGTATTTTGGTGAGAATTTTTGCATCTGTGTTCATCAAGGATACTGGTCTGTAATTTTCCTTTTTGATGGAGTCTTTGTCTGGTTTTGGGATCAAGGTAATGCTGGCCTCATAAAATGATTTTAGAAGTTTCTATTCCATTATTACACTTTGGAACAGTTTTAGGAGACTAGGTATTAATTCTTCTTTAAATGTTTGGTAGAATTCCCCTGGTAATCCATCGGACCCTGGGCTCTTGTTTGTTGGGAGATTTTTGATGACTACTTCAATGTCCTTACTGGTTATGGGTCTGTTCAGGTTTTCTTTTTCTTCCTGGTTCAGTTTTGGTAGTTTATACTCTCTAGGCATGCATCCATTCCTTCTGGATTGTCAAATTTGCTGGCGTATGGTTGTTCACAATATGTTCTTATAATTGTTTGTATATCTTTGGTGTTGGTTTTGATTGTTCCTCTTCCATTCATGATTTTATTAATTTGGGTCTTTTGTCTTTTCTTTTTGATAAGTCTGACCGGGGGTTTATTAATCTTATTAATTCTTTCAAAGAACCAGCTCCTAGTTTCACTGATTTGTTCTCCTATTCTTTTGGTTTCTATTTCATTGATTTCTGCTCTAATCTTTGTGATTTCTCCTCTCCTGCTGGGTTTAGGCTTTCCTTGCTGTTCTTTCTCCAGCCCCTTTAGGTGTAGGGTTAGGTTGTGTACTTGAGACCTTTTTTGTTTCTTGAGAAAAGCTTATATTGCTATATACTTTCCTCTCAGAACTGCCTTTGCTGTGTTCCAAAGATTTTGAACAGTTGTGTTTTCATTTTCATTTGTTTCCATGAATTTTAAAAAATTCTTCTTTAATTTTTGGTTGACCCATTCATTCTTTAGTAGGATGCTTTTTAGCCTCCATGTATTTGAGTTTTATCCAACTTAGAGAAAAAAAAAATATATATATATATATATACACACACAAAAAAAAAATAAGGGTAAACATGATGAAGGGCTGGAATATGACTGTAAAGATGAAAGTTTTTAAAGATTCTAAAAGAGGAATTGGTAGGGGCGCCTGGGTGGCTCAGTGGTTTAAGGCCTCTGCCTTCGGCTCAGGTCATGATCTTGGGGTCCTGGGATTGAGCCCCGCATCGGGCTTCTCTGCTCAGCAGGGAGCCTGCTTCCCTTCCTCTCTCTGCCTGCCTCTCTGCCTACTTGTGATCTCTCTCTGTCAAATAAATAAATAAAATCTTTAAAAAAAAATAAAAAAAATAAAAAATAAAAAAGGAATTGGTAAGATAAGAAGTTGGTTGAAAAAAGAAAAATAAAGAAGAATGAATGTAATCAGGCTGTAGACTAGAACAAAGACTTGCACTAAGGTTAAATACAATGAAGGAATAGAATATGACTATAACAGTGAAAATTAAAAAAATATTTTTTAAAAAGGGTTTGACAAGATAAAATAATTTAAAAAAGTTAAAATAGGAAAGAAAGATTTAAAAAAAGAATTAGAAAAAATAAAAGTAAAAAAATTTAACTTCGAAAGACTAAATAATCATGGGGAAAGAGCCATGAATTCTATGTGTTGCATTCCCCTAACTCTGGAGTTCCCCAGTTCTCATTAATTGGTGAGCTTGGTCTTGGCTGGATATACTTGCTAATCTTCTGGGGTAGGGGCCTGTTGTAGTGATTCTCAAATGTTTGCCTGAGGCAGAATTGCACCACCCTTGCCAGAGCCCAGGCTAAGTAATCTGTTCAGTTTTGCTCCCAGTAGCTTTTGTTCCCTGGACACTTTCTGTACAGCTTTGGCGGAAGAGAATGAAAATGGCAGCCTCCCAATTTCCAGCCCCAGAGGAGCTGAGAGCTCAGGTCCCCACTCCTCAGTGCCCCCTCAGAGAAAAGCGGTCAAATCACTCCTGTCTTCCTGGTCTCTGGCCACACTCCCTGCTCACCCAGCCTGTAACTGAGCATTTCTGTTTCTGGTGCACAGACCCTATTGGAGTCTCCAAACCCAGCAGATTCCTGCAGTGCACTCCCATGTTGCTCCTCCTGGAGGAGGAAGGAGAGGGTTTCCCCCAGATCTGCCACTTGAGGTCCCCTTGCTTGAAGAGCAGTGGCCTAACTATGCCTCAGATCACAGTTTAAGGTAGGCCTGAGCTGAGAACCCACTCCTTGACTCCATCTCTGCAGCCAGTGTCCCCACTCTGATACCTGGGAGCTCTGCCACACTCAAACATCCCTGGTCATTTTGTGATCCCATGGGTCCTGAGACCACACTGTCCCTGCAAGGGCTCCAACCCCCACTTAGCCTCTGGAATGACATCCCTCAGTGGAGCAGACTTCTAAAAGTTCTGATTTTGCATTCCTCTGCTCTACCAATTGCCAGGAGCTGGCCCCTCACCCTGCAGTCTCTCTTCCCATATATCGCCTCAGATTCACTTCTCCACACATCCTACCTTCCAAAAAATGGTCGCTTTTCTGTTCCTAGAATTGCTGTTCTTCTTCTCTTCGAACTCCTGTTGAGTTTGTACATGTTCAGAATGGTTTGATAACTATCTAGCTGAATGCCTGGGACCTGATTATATTTAGGTCTCCTACTCCTCCACCATCTCGCTCCTCCCCCTACTCTCTGTTTCTTTGAATTTCATGTTTCAATGAACATGGGGATGCAGATATTATTTCAAATTAGTGTTTTTATTTCTTTGAGATAAATACTCAGAAGTAGATTTATTGGATCATATGGCAGTCTATTTTTTTTTTAATTTTTTGAGGACCCTCTATGTTGTTTTCTAGAGTGGCTGCACCAATTTACATTTTTACCAACAGTGTGCAAAGGTTCCCTTTTCTTCACATCCTCACCAGCATTAATTATCTTTTCTCTTTTTGATAATAGTCACTCCAACTGGTGTGAGGTGATATCTCATTGTGGTTAGGATTTTCATTTTCCTGATAAGTGGTATTATTGAGTTGAGTACCTTTTCATATGCCTGTTGGCCAACTGTATGTCTTCTTTGCAAAAATATTCAGTTTGTCTGCCTATTATTTAATTGGATTTTTTTTCCTGTTGAGGCATATGAGTTTATGTATTTTGGGTATTAATATCTTATTAGATATATGATTTGCAAATATTTTCTCCTATTTATTTGGTTGCCTTTTTATTTTATTGATGGTTTAGTTTGCTGTGCAGAGCTTTCAGTTTAGTGTAGGCCTACTTTATTATTATTATTATTTTTAATTTTGTTGTTTTTACTTTTGGGGTCAAATCCAAAAAATCACTGTCAAGACCAATGTCAAGGAGTTTATCCTCTATGTTTTCTTGTTGGAGTTTTATGACTTTGGGTATGAGATTTAGGTTTTTAATCTGCTCTGAGTTAAAAAAAATATATATATATGTGTGTGTATACACACACACATACATATATATATGGTATAATATAAAGGTACAGTTTTATATGTGGCTGCCCAGTTTTCTTAACACCATTCATTGAAGAGACTATTCTTTCACCTTTGTACAGTCTTGACTCATTTGTCATAAATTAATTGACTGTTTTGCATGGGTTTATTTCTTGGCTCTGTATTCTCTTCCATTGTTCTATATGTGGGTTTTTATGCCAGAACCATAGTGTTCTGATTACTAGTTCTGAAATAGTTTGAAATCCAGAAGTTTGATGCTGATTTTGTATTTTAAAACTTTCTTAAGTTTTCTTACTAGCTCTAAAGTTTCTTGGTAGAGCCCTTGGCATATTCTCTTTATGTAATTATGTCATCAGAAAACAGACAGTTTTACTTCACCATAATAAACATATGACAGGCCCACAGCTAATATCATACTCAATGGTTGAAAGGTGAAAACCTTTCTTCTAAGATCAGAAACAAATCTAGGGTGTCTGTTTTCACTATTCCTACTCAACATAGTCCTGAAGTCATAGCCAGAGCAATTAAATATGCAAGAAAAGGCATTCAAATTGGAAAGAAAGAGCTGAAATTTTCAAAGCCAAAATCAACTATTCTCAATTCCAGTGTGCACAAATAATTCCTAATCACATTTTAAATAATTGGTCTGGCATATTTTCAGTAAAGTAGAATGAAAGCCTAAGTGGATATTCTTTTGAAAGTTTCTCTTTGCATAAAATAGATGGATTGATTGCTTAAACTTTAATTAATACTTTCATTGTAATTTTGAGCTGCTCTAACAGAATACCACAGACTGGGTGACTTATAATCAACAAATTTGTTGATCACAGTTCTAGAGACTAGAAAGTCCAAGATCAGGGCACCAGCACTGTCACCTTCTAATGTGGGTTGCCTTTCTGATTCATAGCTGGCAACTCTTCCTTGTGTCCTCATGTGGTAGACGGGACAAATGATTTCCCTGGAACCTTTTTTGTAAGCCATTAATCCCATTCTTGACAGTTCTGCCCTCATGCCTTATGCACCTCCCAAAGGCCTCACCTAATTAGTACCATTACACTGGGCATTTGGATTTCAACATATGAATTTTCTTAAAAGATTTTACTTCTTTATTTGACACAGAGAGAGAGATCACAAGTAGGCAGAGAGAGAGGGGGAAGCAGGCTCCCTGTTGATGGAGAGCCTGATGCAGGGCTCCATCCCAGGACCCTGAAATCATGACCTGAGCCAAAGGCAGAGTCTTAACCCCCTGGACCACCCAGGTGCCCTTCAACATATGAATTTTGACAGCAGATGGGATACAAATATTCAGACCATAATAAATACTAATAATATCTCATACTTAAAAAAATGTGTCTATGGTAATATGTTATTAAAAGTGAGAAAGGGGAAGGGCCCATGGGTGGCTCAGTCGATTAAGCATCTGACTCTTAACTTTAGCTCAGGTCTTGATTTCATGGTCATGAGTTCAAGCCTCATGTTGGTCTTCCTGCTGGGTGTGGAGCCTACTTAATTAAAAAAAAAAATTGGTGAGAAAAGGGAAAATGGGCTAAAGACATACTCATATTTCTTCTCTATGATTTTGCTCTATTTAGATCTAGGAAATGAGTTTTCACCACTCAGGAATATTCTAATCTAGTCTCTTCGTCAATTTATTGATTCATTCACAGGGAAGCATATAGTAATCAATGATTTTATTTTGATGGTGAAAATTTAGGCAAAAAAGAAATAGTGAAACACCAAGGGTAAGAGATGAAAGGTACTGTAACAGAAATACATGTTTTTCAAATGTGCAATGCCATTTTAAACCAGTGGTAACATACAGATAGGCAAAAAGTCTTGACTTTTTGATGAAATGAACTCTGTGACCTGCTGGTATCGAAGAACTGTCAGGAACCCGTGAAATGGTAACTGAGAAAAATGTTACAATACAGATGGACTCCTAACACCAATTTTCATAAGGGGATACTAAAATATTAGGATTGAGTGGCTTAAACAGATTCCCAAAGGAATGTCAGTCTCTCAACATGAACATGCTTCTCTATGAAACACTTAAAAATATTAAAGTCTATAATAAATAAAATAATAACCCTCTGAGAGGACGTATCAGTGTAGCCCTAAGGTTAAAAACTTATTTTTCGGGACACCTGGGTGGTTCAGTTGGCTAAGCGGCTGCCTTCGGCTCAGGTCATGATCCCAGCGTCCTGGGATCGAGTCCCACATAGGGCTCCTTGCTCGGCAGGGAGCCTGCTTCTCCCTCTGCCTCTGTCTACCACTCTATCTGCCTGAGCTCTCTTCTAATAAATAAATTTAAAAAAATAAAAAAACAACAACAACTTATTTTTCCTAGATTTACTTTACTATAAATTATTGATACATTCAGATAAGATAAGAAAAGGGTAGTAGGTTGGCTAATATATGACTGTTCACACTATAAGGCAATGAAAACTTATATAGTGGTTTGCTAGAGAGGTTAATTTAAAATATAATCCTCCAAATTAGGTGCTCTCTCACTGTAAAGAGTCATAAAAACAGTTCTTGAGTTTTTTAGATTAGTGGCTTATTGAACACCTACCACAAGAAATGCTAACTTGGAAAGATAGAAAGCAGATGGCCAGCTTCTTCATCAGATTTTTCAAAGGAAAAAGTATTTATGGCTATGATCATCAAGATTTAAATTCAAATCTAACAGAGATTATTGAGGACCTATTATGTACAAGACCCCCTGCAATGTATGGCACTTATATATGTACTTTTTTAAACTTTGCAACACTTATACATATGCATCAGTATAAAAGTTAATCATTACACCTAACCTTGGTTCTTTACCTTAACTTTAACAGACAGTTGTTAAGGAGACCAATAAACTTGGTTGAGCAAAAAGCCAAATCTATACTTTATTTAGTTTTTTAAAAAGATTTTCTTTATTTGAGAGAGAGAGAAAGAGAGCACATGAGAAAGGAGGAGGAGCAGTGGGAGAGGGACAAGCAGACTCCCTGTGGAGCAGAGAGCCTGATGTGGGACTTGATCCCAGCACTATGTGATCATGACCTGGGCTGAAGGCAGATGTTTAACCAACTGAGCAACCCAGGTATCCCTAAATCTATACTTTAAAATGTCAAACTAAGTAGTTTATTAAAGAGTGAAATACAAATAGCCATTTGACAAACAATATATCATAGTTCTAGGGCTAATTATGAACCTCTCTTCACCACTCTGCCATTTCTTCCCTTAATTTAGGTTGTAGAACTTTGTGCATAGCTGACAGTGTTGGAGAGATGAGTCTTGTTGAATGTGCAATACATTTAGGCAGTGCCAAAAGCCATGTGCCCTCTGTATGTCAATGCCTTCTGGAAATGCTCCTTGCTTTCTGTCATGGCTTTAGAGGGGTGAAGGACATTTTTAGCCTGAGTATCTCTAGGAAGTGTTTTCAGTTTATTTCCCAGTGTTATTTCTCAGTGTTGGTTTTGTATCCTTTCATTTGTAAACTAACTACAGCAGAAGGGCACTTTTTGCTTGGCTCCTTTCATGCCTGTTGCACTTAGGTAACAGCAGCAGTCATTAGTATGCTATAGCAAAGGTTACCATCTTGGGCTGTCTTGTGTATAGGAAGTACAGATCATTTAGATGTGGAGAGGGCAGCAGAATATATCTGCAAAGAGCAATTAAGGAAATGCCTTGAGAAGGCTGGTGGATGAGAACAGATGTTCTAAGTGTTCTGGTTCATCAAGAAAATTTTCATTTCAGTTGGAGGTGACCTGGCTCTAATACTCCTTTGGATATGGTTTCGAAAATTTATAAAACAGATTGAGACCATTTCGCTCATGCATGCTTGTTCTCCATATAGGAAGATATTCTCCATCAAATAAATCAAATTCTCCTTCAAATAAATCTTTGGCAGTTTTTTGGTTGTGGTGGGAGACATGGGACTCCATGTGTCACATGGTACAATATACCAAAAAGATAGCAAATTTTGTCTAGCTGTCAGCATTTACTTTTGTTCTTAACAAAGAGGTTCCCTATCTACCAAAGCAGAACCTCAACATTTTCAGGTCTGGCAGAGTGATCGCATAATATGTGATTTAAAAAAAAAAAATGAGTTAGTCACTAACATCTAAAAGTCAGTGGCTTTTATTTAAACAAGTAGTGATGTCTGGATTCTCTTGAAAAATTGGATAGTGTAGTAAGATGCAGCTATTATGGACACATGGTACCATATCCAAATTTCTCTATATTCCTAATAAGTCTTCCTAGCACTGAGACATTTTGATCAGTTCTCATTTATTATTATATTCACACTGTTTTTCTCTGTGATAGAACTTACAAGGAAACAGAACATATCTTTTACCCATGCCTCTATCAAATGTGGGAAAAGTAAAGATAGACCAAGAGGGCTATAATTTTCACTAGCTGTGGTTTTCACTAGCTGTGATAATCAATTTTGTGAGTTATGCAAGAACTCACTGTATGTGTGTATATATCTGTATCCTATCTATTGATCGATAGATATGTATTCTATCATCTATCTATCATCCTCTATCTATATCTATGAATCTTAAGGGCTGGGATAATTTCTTCCTCTCTTTCCTTCCATTCCCTTTCCTTCCCCTCCCTCCCTCCTTCCCTCCCTCCCTCCCTCCCTTCCTTCCTTCCTTTCCTTCTTTCATTTTTGTTATTCCAATGTCTACTGTCCTACTGAGTATAAATTGGGCAATAATAAAACTTAGTGAGTAAACACTTAATTGTTGGGAGCCATGAGGCCTGGTCGAGGGCGTTTGCCCCACCAGGTTAAGGTTTGAACTAATGCAGGCCTAATTCTGCTGAGGGCCAGATTGCCCTGCAGATAAGCATGGTCTGTTAGTCTCTTGCCTTTTCCTCTAATACCCGTATCTCTCTCAAACAAAGAGCCTCTTGCTAATCTGCCGCAAACATCTCTTAGGCTTGTGGGCCAGAGCAACTCCAAAGAGGTAAATTATTCTATACCTAGGACTATGGAGAACTTTAGATGTGTACCACAACAGACGGTTTCCTCCCTAGGTTGATGTTTGTCCAAGGCTTTCACAAAGGTAAGTCCTTCTTGTTCCTACTTCTCCTCTCCTATATACCTAGTTTCTTCAGATAGCTTCTCATTTTCCATTAACCTATATCTTGTTTTCCTACAGCTCTTAACTATATAGTTTATCCCTAAAGCTTCTCATTTTCCATTAACCTATATCTTGTTTTCCTGCAGACCCCAGAATAAGTTTCCAAAAAACACTTATTTGTGTTACCTCCTATGGTTTTCTGAGGGACACGATTACTCAAGAAGCAAGACTCTGTCTCCCATCCTTGGTGCCAGTCTGTGCCATTATGGCTTAACTAAAATAACATATAATGTGCATGATCAAGGAGAAATTGTCTGATGAATACTTAAACCTTTTGATGTCCTTGCACAAATGTAACCCCCTACCCCAAGTAAACTGCCTATGTAAGAAGCTCTAAAATCAAAATAAAATGGAGATGCCTGGCTACTGACCAGAACTCACTGTGTGGCTCTCCCATTGCTCTCGCCAACACTGCCCCTCCTTTGGGGATACCTGGACTTGCCGAGGCTGGACCCCAGCACTTAGTGATTGTGAAATTAGAACAGGAGACAAATCATCTCAAGGGAGATCTTACCTAGGTTGCAGTAAAATATTTTTCTATTGACTTTAGAACTTGGTCCAGTTATACATTAAATATTTCTCCTTGGGATAGTCACTGGCAGAACATTAATGCACTTAACATTTTTACTTTTCCTCCTATAGTCTCTGTCATCAACCTGTTTATGGCAAACCCTTTCTTTAGAAGTAAGAATCATCTCTCAAGTAGCCCATATAGTATGGAGGTAGACAGGGAGGAAACATGGTGATGAATTATTATTTTAGCCCACATTCCCAGTGATAGGGTGAAGGTCACTAGGATAGACAGAATCAGTTAAGAAAATCAGAGTCAAGAAAGGGGAAAAAAACCCCTGGAAGATAGGATTTACAGTTTTTTTCAGGAGGTAAGACCCAGGAGGAACTTTAAGGTCTAATTCTTCATTCATTCATTCATTCCTTCATTCATTCATCTCAAATTACTTTTAACTGAACCAAATGTTTGAGCACAAAATCTAAAAGGAACTGCCCTAACCTACACCTGATCTAGGAAATAAAATGTAAATGAATTTAAGTCATATTTTCTGATATACTTTGATTAGATTTATATGGAAATCATGTTTCTTTGAAGTTAGAAAAAACACTGATTTCTGTTATTATAGTAGAAATTACTTTGATTTGAACAGACATACATTTATTAACTATTATAGATGGTAATAGTCTATATATAATAAATGTTACCCGGATTATAGTTGTTCATATTTCTTTTTTATAAATAATAATTTCCCTATGTTTCTCCACATATTCATGGAATATCCTATTATAAAATATTTTAATTATTTGTATTTTATTTAAAAATATTTGCATTAATTTCAGAGAAATACATTTAAGCTTTCTTTGGATGAACTCTTGTTAAGGAGAACAAAGAAGTTCTGTACTAGGAAATGATGATACACATATTCATTTTCAAGATTTTTGGTTAAGAAATTAGCTCACTTTCAAATACAAGAGAAGGGCACAGAATTCTGTGTTGCTTTGCAGCTTCTTTAATGAGGTTCTCATTCACAAATGTTATGGTGCCTTCATTTGATTAATGTCCTCCTTTTATAGAACTATTGGAGACCTCAATCAAACAATGAAAAATACAAACAAAAACATTCACTGAAACAAAATATGTCTTAGCAACTTCACAAATAGACTTTCCACAAAATAAAAGTGCATTAAATAAATAACTTGTACATGCATAGGCAAATTGCCTATTTATGGCAATTAATTACAAAGCATTCTTTATCTTACAACTCAATGGCAAACTAGGAGCTTCAGAGTCAGAAAGCCTGATTGGTAATGAATGTGCCATTTTCTGTGATCTATGGGAAGGTTACCTTGTGTTTGTAACCCTTCAGAGAATTAAGCTAAATTCTTTAAACAGACTTATGGTGAGGCATCTATGATCCTGAGTTGTAAATGTGTATAGTGGTGACTTTAGCTATGTTAGTTCTTAGCACTTATAATCTATTTGGAACAGAAATTCCACCTGATATTAAAGATTTCCAGTTTCTTATAATACACCTTAAAAAGATCAGTGTCCCTTTGCAAAAATAATTTTTTTAAAAAATCAATCTTAACTTATAGTTTCAAAGACAATTGCTTTGAAATGCTTCTGCCTTTACATTTTTTGAGTGCTGAACTGATATTTTCCATCTATTACTGTGATTTGGTTCTTTCTCTTAAGATAGCAGCCTGATCACAGATGTAGGTAGTCTCACAGTTCCTCATACATTATACTTATATTTTAGCTGAAAATTTAAGGTAACCATAGCATGTTCTTGGAGATTCTCTTTATGTCCACAGGGCCGATAGGCAATTCTTCCTTTTTCCTTCACTAATGAGAATTGGATTATGTTTTTCACTACATCTGCAACCAAAGTCTATGAGTTACACATAATAGTATATGAGGTATAACATATATGTTATATAACTATATGTTATATAACTATATATGTATGTTATATAACTATAACATAGTTATATACATTATATAACTATAAATATACATGTATGTGGGTACAAATAACTATGTTATGCATAGTTATAAATACTATGTTTTAGTGTACAGACATCTATGAAATTGAAACAAATATATAAATACAAATTTGTGTCAAAATATGTTATGTAATTTAAATATATATATAAATATGGTATAGTTATGTTACTATATATGTACAGATATTTAAATAATTGTATGTATATATAGACATATGCACATATTCAAAGTATTATTTAAGTAAGTATATGAGGCTTTGTGCATAGTTTAAGTGTTCAGTGAACATAAAAGATCATTATGTACCCCAAAGATTAAAAGCTCCAATTCTTAAATGGTTGGTTTCTGTCTGAAAGCATATTTTTAGTACTGAGTTGTTTTATAATCTTTGACATAATTTTCTTCATCTGTTAGAGTGGGAATATCACACTTGTCAGAGAGTTGTTGAAAGAATTACATTAGATTATCTATGTAAAAAGCTAGGCAAATTATCTTGTTTGGAAAAAAAATACCAATAAAATATTAAATGGATGTTGAGGAATATGTACAAAATAGTTACGATTTATTTGCTGAATTGAGAATTGTCTCTTTCCTATTTCAAACCATTGCTTTTAGTTTCTTTTTTCAAGTAAAATACCTGAAAAATTTCACATTTAAGCTAATAATAATACCTGAACTTTATCAAATTACCTTTTTTTCCCTCAGTTGATCAAAAATAGTCAAGAAATTTTTATTTTACATTTGTTTGTAGTTGGGTAGATCCTGTAATCATGTTGCTTTTAAAATCTATAACAGATGTTTTATTAGACTATTAATATATTTTATAAATATATTTTGATGTTTTTAAAGTGCCACATTATACATTGTATCCAATTACAAAAGGATTTGGCTTTTGCAAAATATATGCATCCTTGTAGGATGTGATTAATCCCTGCTATTTCTAGGGGTGTAATTTTGGGAACAATCTTTCATGAAATTGCTTGTAAATTTTGTAAATTTGAAGTCATTTGGCACAATATTCACTTAACCAAATGACTGTGTTAATAGTAATTTTTCTTTCTAAATAGTTTTCGTAGTTGGTGGGTATGTGCTTCTCACCAGCCTTTAGTATTTGTGACTTGATCAGTGATTGTCTTGTGCATAGGATATGCAGTTTATTTCACACTTCTTGGTCCTGGTGTTCTTTATCTATGGCTCCAGAAGTTGTTAACAGGAGTTGAAGCCTTCTGTATAGTCAGTTTCCTGAAGGAGAATAACACATTTTTATTTTTTTAATTGAGGTATAATTGATATAAATTATGTTAATTTCAGATGTATAACATGATGATTGATGTTTGAATATATTGCAAAATAAATACTGCAATAAGTCTAGTTAACATTTGCCACCAAAGTCATAATTATTTTTTTCTTGTGACGAAAACTTTTAAGATTTACTCTTTGTAACTTACAAATATGCAGTACAGTATTATTAAGTATAGTCACATCTCCATGACTTGTTTACTTTGTAACTGGGTGTTTCTATACTTTGAATCTCTTCATCTGTTTTGCCCACCTACCACACCCACCTTTGGCACCAACCAATCTGTTCTCTGTATCTATTAGCTTGGTGGGTTTTTTGTCTGTTTGCTTACTTAATTTTTTTTTTTTTAGATTCCACATATAAGTAAATTATGTGGTATTTGTCCTTTTCTGTCTAACTTATTTCACCTAGTATAATCTCCTCAAGTCCATCCATGTTGTCACAAATGGCAAGATTTCACTCTTTTTTTAATGGCTGAACAAAATAACAATATAATAAATAAACTACTGTTCCATTGTGTATACTTATCACATTTTCTAGATCCATTCATCCACTGATGGACACTTAGGTTGTTTCCATACTTTGATTATTGTAAATAATGTTACAGTAAACATAGGGATGGATATATCTTTGTGAGCTAGTGTTTTCATTTTCTTTAGATAAATATCCAGAAAATAGAATTTCTAGATCATACGATAGTTCTATTTTTAATTTTTGAGTAACTTCCATATTGTTTTTCACAGTGGCTGTACCAGTTTGCATTTCTATTAACAGAGCACAGCACAGCACTTTTCCACATCTTCACTAAATTCTTGCTTATCTTGTCTTTTTTTTTATATTTTATTTTTATTTATTTTTAGAGAGAGAGAGAGAAAGCACGAGCTCAGGCAGACAGAGTAGTAGACAGAGGCAGAGGGAGAAGCAGGCTCCCTGCCAAGCAAGGAGCCCGATGTGGGACTCTGTCTCAGGATGCTGGGATCATGACCCGAGCCTAAGGCAGCTGCTCAACCAACGGAGCCACCCAGGTGTCCCTTATCTTGTCTTTCTGATAATAGCCATCTAACAGGTATGAGGTGATGTCTCATTGTGGTTTTGATTTCCATTTCCCTTATTCCCTTATTATTAGTGATATTGAGCATTATTTTATATACTGGTTGGGTTTGTATATGTAATCTTTGGGAAAAAACACCTGTTCACATCCTCTGCCCAGTTTTTAATTGGATTACTTTTGGCCATTGAGTTATATGTGTTTTTGATACATTTTGGATATTAGCCCCTTATCAGTTATAGGATTTACAAATATTTTCTCTTACCTTTTCATTTTGTTGATGGTTTTCTTTGCTGAGCAGAAGCTTTTTAATTTGATGTAGTCCCACTTAATTTTTGCTTTTGTTGCCTTTGCTTTTGGTATCAATTAAAAAAAACCCAAAAACCATAAAAACCAACCAACCAACCAAACAACAACAACAACAACAACAACAAAAATACTGCCAAAACCATTGTTGAGGAACTTACCACCTATGTTTCTTCTAGGATTTTTATGGTTTCAAGGTTTTAAATTCATGTCTTTAATCCATTTTGAGTTTATTTTTGCATATGGTATAAAATAATGAATTCAAATTATTTTGCATGTGGTTGTCCAATCTTGCCAGCATGATTTACTGAAGAGACTGTCATTTTCCTTATTGTATATTCTTGGTTCCTTTGTTGTAAATTAACTGACTATACCTCCATACATACATGAATTTATTTCTGGGTCTGTACTATTCTGTTGATCTGTGTGCTGTCTTTAAAATACCATACTATTTTGGTTATGATGGCTTTGTAATATAGTTTGGAATTGGGGAGTCTGAGGTATCCAGCTTAGTTCTTTCTCAAGATGGCTTTGGCTATTCAAGGTCTTTTGTGGTTCCATAAAAATTTTAAGTTCATTCTATTTCTGTGAAAAATGCCATCAGAATTTTGATAAGGATTACACTGAATCTACAGATTATTTGGGTTAGTGTGGATATTTTAACAATATTAATGAGAAGAAAAAATTTTTTAAAGTTAATATTCAAGTCTTTTAACTAACCAATATAAGTAGAAATTTCTTTTTCCATTAAAAATCATTAACAGCCTTATGTGTAGGACAATAAATGGTGAATCAAATTCAGAGATACATAAGGTTAAGACTCTGATTAGGGGAGATGCTTCTGCAAGATGGCAAAGGGTGGAAAAAAAAGTTTTATGAGTGCTAGAGTTAAGGAAATTAAGGAATTGTTGATAAAAGAAATGACATTAAAATTAAATTTATAAACAAAGTCATAAGGCTGAGAAAGTTGAAGGCATATTTATCTGGCTGAGATGAGATTTATGTAGCAGTTAGAGAATGAAAAGGAGAGACATATCAAATGCTGATGTGGGCAGAATATGGAAGGTGGGTTTTTTTTATTTTAATTTTTTTTAAATTTTTAATAAGGATATTAGTCAGTAAATAGTGGCTTAATATAGAAGAGTCTGAATAGCAGAATAACATGGATGAAGGTAAGCTTTGGAAACTATACCTAGGAATGTATAGAATAATTTTAAATAGAGAAAACTTTGGAAATGTGGAGAGACTGAAATAGGATGATGACAGTATGAATAGAAAGAATATTTTCAAGATAAAACCTGAAGAATTAACAGGACTTATTGTCAGAAATTAGAAATAAATGAAAGGAGGCATCAGATTTGATTTTGAGAGTTTATAGTCTTATTGCTATTCATACCATAGAAATAAATAATTGTTAGGAAAAATGTTGCAAGTTTTGGATAGTTTGAATGTGACATCTGTCTGGGCACGTATGCTAACAGAAAGGTGAGCCTAGGAAGAAGGAAGCTTTTGGGAAACATGCAGGCCAAAGGCAAATACTTATAAATGATTCTAACAGAGGTATCCACATGAAGTCATGGGATTCCTGGAATTCATTGAGGGAACTTGAAGAAACAAAAGTAGTCAAGGACCAATTTATGGGAAAACATAATCAGGTGTTTAGAAGAATAAAATGAAACAGAGAATAAGAAAAATAAAGACAGGGAGTTAGAAGATTCAGGGGAAGTGAAATATCACTTTCTCAGAAGTGAAATTGAAAGAAGTTAGGAAGGCCATTGTTCTGGGAAATCAGCAGAACAAGGAGAATGCATCCTTTCTGCATTCATAAACAAAAGCACTAATGTGGGGGGAGGAATTCAGTCTCACTGAGAATCACATTAAAGTTTTGACTTTCTGCCTAGGAAAAAACAAATGATCTGTACAAAACTTTTTGTATTTCATGTCAGTAAAGATCATCCAGAGACTCTGGATTAAGATAACTTTGAAAGAAAAAAATACATACCGGGGTGCCTGGGTGACTCAGTGGGTTAAAGCCTCTGCCTTCAGCTCAGGTCATGATCTCAAGGGTCCTGGGATCAAGCCCAGCATAGGGCTGTCTGCTCCCTGGGGAGCCTGCTTCCCCCTCTCTCTCTGCCTGCCTCTCTGCCTGTCAAATAAATAAATCTCTGTCTGTCAAATAAATAAAATCTTAAAAAAAAAAAGAAAGAAAAAAATATATACCTTCGGTAGCAACTTCAGCAAATTCCAAAAATCGGGCATAGGTTAGGTTTATATAACAGAATACATACCTCTCTCTTTTCTGATCCTGCTCACTCACGATAATTGCATTTGTTTTCTCTCCTTATGTATGATTAATTTGAAGAATTACTATAATGATGAAAATATATATGATCAGAATGACTCGTGGTTCTAGTTTACAACCCTAAGCCCAAGGAAAACCTCATTCCTTAGTCAGTAACTGCTTGGTAAAATAGAAAGAGTTAAGAACACTATCTTAAATGGAAATTGGGGAAAATACTATATATATAAAATTCTCAAAACTGTTGGGTTTATGCTTTCAACATTTAAAAAATGAACTCTATGATTTTCTTCCCTGCTTAACACTGTCCTCTTTTCAGAGAAAGTTTCTGGACTGTCATCTTTACCAATATTTCTGTCTCAGCTCAGTTTCCAAAGAGTAAAATCCTGAAAGAAGGATTTTTGTACATCCAAATGATTTACTAAGGAAATGCTTCCAAATGAAATCTGTAATGGAATGAGAAAAGCAGGACAGGAAGGAGAAAAAGCTAAGAAATGATTTCAGGCTAAGTACCAGACCCAGCCTGATTCATAGGGTAACTCAGGGCTAAGCCTTAAACTTCAAAGTTTGTCCTAACTGGAGATAATGGAGTATAGAACTATAATACTATACTATACTCTCTCTCTCTCTATATATATATATACATATATATATATGTATATATATATTCATTTTAAGGCCATGGAAAGGAGGGACATGGTCATAAACTCCAAGGAATTTGGAGATATCATTCAAATCAGAGCATAACAGTAGACCTTGGGGAATCCTGGATACTATTATTGTAGCATTGGTAAAAAAAAATATATTATTATAACATTGGTAACAATATCCAAAGAATATTATGTTCCATAGTACTCTTTGTTCTGAAATAAATTTCAATATTAGTATAGTTACTATAGTTTTCTTTGCCTAAGTATTAGCCAAGTAGACCTTTTTCAGTTAATCTGTATGTATCTTTATATTTTGAATGTATTTCTTATAAGTGACATAAGCTTAGTCATGTGTTTTTTTGTTTTGTTTTGGTTTTTTTTTTGGCAATCTTTGTTTTTCATTGGGACATGTGAATTAATTGCTTTTGATGTGATTAGTGTTATGGTTGGGTTTAAATATATTATCTTGCCATATGCTTATTGTTTATAACATTTGCTATCTGTTCACTTTTCTACTCTTACTGCCTTCTTTTGGACTTAATGGACTTTTTTATGATTTCATTTTATGTCCTCTGTTAGCTTATTAGCATAATTCTTTGTTATTGGTATTTTAGTGGTTGCTATAGGAATTAGTTCATATCTTTAAATCATCACAGCCTACTTTTAAGTGATATCATCATACTTCCATGTAATATAGATACCACATGCAGAGTTAGCCTCCTGGTTAAAAACCTATGTGTGATTTTTCTGGCCCAACTATAAGCAATTAAAAGGTTTTGCCTAACAAGCCTGATGAGGAACAGCTGCCCTCCCCACACCTGCTCTACTGTACAGCCAGTGCATTATAGTCCCTGAAGGGAGGTGTAGGCAAAGACTCATGTCCATCTGGCTGGTCATGCTCTTCCTGTGTAGCACCCCTAGCACCAGGGCCTTCAACCACATTTCATCACCCAGGACCTTTGGCCTGGGTCTCTTTCAGGTGCCTCTCTGGAGGCTGCTTTAAGAGGGGAGAACATAAGATACTTTTCTCCACTTTGACTTAGTACCCAGTACTTTCCTACTCTTGGTCCTCTGCTATTGCCCTGACTCCACCCCTGGATCTATAAAACTATCTGAACCCTTTTTTTATGACTGTCTACATGGTGAGATAACCTCCATGTCTGTGCTAATCTACCTGATCTTCTACTCATTTGCTGTCCATGAGGGAAGCAAAACAAGTGGAAGTCAGCACTTTCTCTGGTTTGAGCCTCTTAGGCCATTGCGGTAAATGATTGAAGGCTTCACTGCTGCTTTTATTTTGGCTCACTGCTTTAATTGGCTATTCTAACACCTAATAACTCAGCCTTCTCTCCCTGCTCAGCTGAGTTCCTGACCCTATAGTAGAAGTCCATTTCTTCTATCCTATCCCTTCTGCCATGATTGTCACACATTTCACTTTTACACATATCATAAAACTCACATTTGTTATTTAAATTGTCTATTGCCTTTTAGAGTGATTTAAATCCGTGGGGGAAAAAATCCTGTATTTACCCATGCCAGTTGCTATTTTCAGTGCTTTTGCCCTTCTGCCTTTTTATTAATATTTCCACCTAATATCATATCCCTACTGTCTGAAGGATGTCCTTTAATAGTTTTGGTTGTGCAGCTTGCTAGTGATAAATTGTTTCAGCTTTCGTATATCTGTAGTATTACATTTTATTCCCTTATTACCTATAAAATCAGTGATATTATATAACATTATCTTACAGCTTTTAATCTATTTCTTTTTTTATATTCCTAAATTCAGGACTGGCTCCACCATGTAGATAGGCACCTCACATTCTTGGACTTTTCTTTTACCTCAACTTCAGCCGGAAACAAATCTATTTTGCCTTCCCAAATATTTGAAATCCAACTTTATACTTTAAAAGCAGTGAGAAAAAAATAAAATAAAAGCAGTCAGGGTGACTGTCATAATTTACGGTCACCTCACCCCTTACCTGATGAAGTGGAATAGCCTCTTAATTAATTTGTCCTTTCATTCATCCATTCCCAGATGGTCAACATTCAATGGATCTGTTTGTCTTGTGCAGCTTGTTTTATAATGGAGAAGCTACTGTGAGAAAGGAGGAATGAAGACGTGGGGTGATGAGTTGGGGATGGGAGAAGAGAATACTGAAGACTAGTTGTAGTGAGTGTATTTATGTGTACTAACTGTGCATAGTATCAACATGGTTAAAGGAAACCAAAGGCTGGCAAATACGTTATAGGGTCCCCTGACACCAGGGAAAAGAAGATGCCACTGAGAGAAAATCATCTTCAGTGTAAAGGCCTTACCTTTGCAGGTCCTTAATCTATTCAGTATCATGGTTATTTGTATATAGTGAGTGCTTAAATGTTGTAAGTGGGAAGATAGGTAAATTACTAAGGATGGATAAGTGAACAATTTCTCACTATTTAAACAAGATATTTTTGTTTGTGCCTTATTTCACTGGGCTCAGGTTCAAATACTTTTTCCTTTAGTGCAGTAAAGAGAACTAAGGTTCTTGAAGGAAAATATTTCTGGAATAGGCATCTTGAGAAATTTAAGGCCATTGCCATAAAGTGAAAGGCATCAAGAAAGCACAAATTGGAGACTGGCAGGAAAAAATTGAAATGGCTGAAGGCATCTTGAGGAACATGTACACAGTGGCTATGTAAATTTAAATGGTATGTCATGGGATTCAAATAAGTTGGAACATTTATTTTCAAAATGCTTTCTTTTAAAAATATTATATGTCTATTATGCTAATTGTAGAAATCAAAAGGTAATATAAGCAAATCTATTTTAATCTGAATTAATGTACAGCATTCTTAAAGTTCTAAGTTAAATTCAAGCATATTCATGCTTTCCCAAAATTATAGTATTGTTATGATCTGATGATGTTGGTAGGCTTTAAATACTTTATCATATGTATATATTCATACAAAATCAATTAGAGTATTGAAACAATTACCAGCTGGATACTGAATAAGAAATATCATCTGGGATTTGCAGTTAAAGTAAAAATAGCTTCTCCCTTAACTTTACCTATATGTAAAAAATTCTCTAGTCCATTCTCCATGTATGAGACAGTTTTCTCTCTGGTTAAGTAATTTTTAAGGCTTTAAAGGAGAATTGGTGATGGTGTGCATGTTTGGAAGCTTTGAGAAGATACTTCACCTTTCTTAAATGTACTTCTCTTTTTGTCATGCCAACACCTCCAGTCTTCAAGATTTAACTCAAGAAATATCTCTTCATAAACCTTTCCTTACCCATTGGACCTGGTAAAATTAATCACCACTTCTTTGTGATCTTATTGTATCATCTGCAAGTGCCTTTTGGCCTTTTGGTCCTTCCCTTTAGGATGGACCATTCATTTCCCAGCTGCCTGCACTGTTACCTGCTAAGACTCAAAGCTGAGTCAGTGTCTAAGGATGCCTTAAGTTATCTCACGCAAGGTTTCACATTCATCCAGTTTGCATCTTCCATTCAGTAACTTGTCAGTGTGGGGTATAAAGGCTTAAGCACTGCTTTATTTAAAACAAAACAAACCCTAAGAAGACATCCAAGCCCCAGAACTTTCCATAGAATCAGCTGAATCCTCTAATGCAACTGTTTCACAGTTTATAATTCTCCTTCTGACCAGTCATACTCCCCTCAGTCCTTTAAAGGGGCCAATTATTAAAGTACTGCTCAATAAAGTTCCTGCATTCAAATTTTACAGTCTCAGAGTCAGTTACTAGTGAACCCATCTAAGATAGCCTCTTTCTTAAATCCAGACTTTAATGATCTCAGCCTGCCCACAGCAGGAGAAATGGACTTATATTTACCTAAAAACTGTGATAGGTGATTTACATACCTCATTTCCTCTCATCCTCTTAAATCTGAGCCTCTTCTATAATATTGACTTCCAAAAAGTTATTCCTGTATTCAATTGAGGGAGCATAGTTAAACTTCCAGGCTATGGATTCATATCAACAAATAAGATTATTCCTTGGACCTTTAAAACTAAGTATACTTTTCTCCTTTTTAACAACCATAGTTTATATGGCATTTTTTCCCCCTCTTCCAAATAGAACATTGTTTAAATTTAAAAGATAAGTCAGGTTATACTCTTCCCTGATAATTCCATCACATTTCTCCACCTGTATTTACCTTCCCTATACACACTTTACTGTGCACAGTCAAGCAGACCTCCAAATTATAGAATAATTCCTTTGCTCTCCATTCTTTGCTACTAACATTTTTTCAAGGGTTCTCTTAGCCATATTTAGGCTTTATATTCTTGAACAGACTTCTGGCCTTCTCTTGAATTAACTTCCAGTAAATAAATATCCAACACTGATGTTGATTTTCTGGTCATAATATTAAACCTTTCAATTGACAAAATTGGAATATGCTGTCATTATTACATATTACTGAATGTGTGATGCCTTTCCTTTTTCTGTGATGAATTAGTTACATGAGCATATAGCACATTGCATGATTAATATTTTATCCTCCAAAGAGCTTGCCAATATTGAATATGTTATATATGCTTATATGCAACATGTATAATTTTCTCACTTCCAATTTTCTTTATTATCTTAAATTTTATAATCATATGCCACTTTATACTAGCACTAATAACCGTCATTGAATTTATCAGATAAATCAGGTTAATAATACTTCAAAAACCCCTCTATACTGAGCATACACAGTAGAAATCTGAACAATGACATCATTGATACAAGACTGAATTCTGTTTTATCACATGTTTGGAAACTGAACTGATACATTTTTCTATAGAATATAAGCTTGTTTTCATTTCTACTTATTCAGAAGTTGAATTTTGGAAGTAGTAAAGCTTATGAAGGGAGATCCCCCTTCCAGCATGCTAGTATGAGGATCCCTGTAGAACTGTTGACCAGTGAAAGTGGCAAAAACTATTAAAAGACTCTCATCTAAAATTTCTGAAAATGTCCCTGCAGTCCACATTTATTTTGCTTTATGATTAAGGAGAGGTGAGATGGAGAACCCATGTTAGACCTACTTAATCAGAATCCTCCCTGACCCCAGATGCCCAGGTGAATTGAGTCCATATTATAGTTTGAAAGCTAAGTTGTTGATGCCCCTCCTAAATTTGTTCTATTCTTTCTTTTCCTTATTGTCTTTTCTTTCCCCTATTATACCAGGTAAATTTTTTTTCTCACTTCCCTTTTCTATGGACCCACATAAGCGATGGAGCTTGCAGCCTCTGCTAGCTGTTCAACTAAATGAAGATTCTGACCATCTCCTGATACACTTGTTAATGGGGATAAATCTTTGAGAGTATTGGCTGTTGGTGGTATTAGGATCCATTTGGAAAGGAGGGAGAACTAGGAGTAAGCTGATTGGTGAAGGGATAGAAAAGTAAGGAGCTAATACTCATTAGAATTTGGCCATTTTTATATTAACCTTTTTTTACTGTAGGGCCAGACTGATTATTAATACTTCTCCCCACATTTTGTGGATTCCAATAGATCACTAGCAAAAAAAAAGCTTAACTCAAAGTAACTGTGCACATATAAAAGTACTATTTAGTTATCTTAAAAAGCATAATTTTCAAAACTGCTGAGAGAGAGTGCCTGGTTGACTCACCTGGTAGAACATGTGACTCTTGATCTCAGGGTTGTGACTTCAAGTCCCACATTGGGTGTACAGATTTTTTAAAAATTTGAAAAAAAATACTGAGATCAAATTGACATATAACAGTTCATTAGTTTTAGTCATTCAACATAATGATTCAATATTTGTATATATTCTAAAATCACAATAAATCTAGTTAAGTCTATCATGACACATAATTACACATTTTTTCTTGTGCTGAGGATTTTTAAGATCTACTTTTTTAGCAATTTTCAAATATAAAATATAGCATTTTAACTGTAATCACCATGCTGTATATTATATCTTCGTGACTTTCATTTTATTTTTGATTAGGAAAAATGTTTACAATATCCTCAGTACTATGTGTAATTAAGGGAGATATGTTCAGTCTCTCTTGGGTCCTATTCTTTGGAAGTCCTCATCTTGGTTTATAGTATCTTAAGAAAACATGGTAGAATCTTGTGTCTAATGACAGGAGTCAGCAATAAATTTAAATTAACTACATTAAGCTAACTAGATTTAAAGAATTCTGTATTTTATTGAGGATGAGTACACTTAAGCTGCAAAACTTTAAGTATCTAATAACAGCACAGTGGCAGAGATGTGATCTGAGTAACTACTGAGTGATTCCAATGACCACAGGTTTAATCACTCTACTATAATGCTTCTCTTGAGTCTCTATGATTTAAAAAAAAAAAAAAAAAGAAAAGAAAAAATGGAAGCAAAGAGAGGATACATCCCTACTAGTCTATTCAATCTATGATGACTAAATAAATAGATAAATATTCTTTTTCATTTGATTTATAGACCACTGGGTAAAATGCACAAACACATGCACTTAAGTTAATGGCAAGCAAGCAATGAATGCTTACATATTAGCATAAGCAAGTAGAAAGCACATTTAACCTTAAGGATATAGAAGATAAAAGTCCTAAGTCAAACTGGAAGAACTGTTCTGGAAACTAAGGGGTCTAAAAATCCATAAAGAATATGAAATGTAGTGTGTTAGAGCCAGACCCTTTTTCTGCTGTAGAAGATACAGATGATAAATATCAATGTGATAAGACATATCTGAGTATATTCAACCTATGAAAATTCTTAATCAAATTCAGTGGAATACAGATGAACACATTTAATTTATTTAAACCTGTCTACTGCAGCCCATGTAGCATTAACTCCAAACTTGTTCTTGTTCACTAGGCCAGCCAGTGTTTTGGATAACAATTCAAATAGAAATAGATCTCTGTTCATGCTGTGGTTACCAACCAGTGTTGAATCCTTGGCTCTGAACTTGTTCTTTGCTAACAACTACTATTTTGTCCCTTACAGTGATACTGTTTTAATCTATTGTTCAACATGTACATTTCATCACTGAGTAAGGATGAGATTTGCCTTCCTGGCTGGGTTTTATAGCAACCTGCTCCATTTATGCTTTATTAGAAATTCCACTTCCACAATATAATGTAAATTTTGTCTTCAGAAATTTAGGCCTTCAATTTTAGAAATTTGCCAATTAACCTACACATTATCCAGTTTCTAATTGTAGCTTTAAGTCAAGATGGCTTAAGTACCTATTCTTAGACTCACACATTATTAATATTAAGAAGATGGATATGAAATGTTTCCATGGTTGATATTTTAATGCTTAAATATCCATTTAGTAATTGCTTAGAATATGTATATATTTTTAATAAATGTATGTTCTTACAAATGTGTGGTTTTATGTGTGTGTGTGTATGTGTTTTATTATTTTTATTATGTGCTTACATTAAGTGGCCAAACAGCACTTGATGTCTTTAGCAGGGAAGAAAAATTTAGCAAATTCCTGAATCAAAATGTTATTTATACTGTTATTAAGGAAAGAATGAGCATTCTAATTAAGAGAAAGTGCATATCAAAGTGTTGACTGAGGCTGGGGTTCTGCTGGGGAAATGGAAAATAGTAAAAACTCAAATTAATCACTAGCAATCTGTATTTGTATTAATGAAAGAAGAATAATTTATATAAGAAAATGATCAGTTTGGACACGAAAAGTAAGAAAATCTGATTCAATGAATTTAAGAATAGTTCCTTTATGGAACATAGGTTGATCACTTTCTGATCTTCCTCTTTAAGGTAAGTATATTTACACCACTCTACATTTGCTTTTGGTAAAATAATGTGTATTTACATGGAGTACACAGTTTTATGACAAGTTTATTGATAAGTTTAGAGACCAGTTAATAAGCCAGATGTTTATTTGGGTGTAAGTAATTTTCACTCAATAAGACTTAGTTGTTGTTTATTTTTCCCCTCATTGCCTTTGCTATGCATTTCCTCTCCTGTGCAATACACAGCCTTTCAACTCACCCAAGGCTACTCCTTTGTAACTCATTGCTTAATTCTTTTTCTTGAGTGATGTCTTCCTAAGCCATGCCAGTCCATACATCTATCATTCCTTTGAATGCCTCTAGAATTTATTATCCAGTGGATTGTTATTTCCCATTGTGTCTGCATTGTCATCTATAACCCAAAGAGACTGGGAGTTGTTATAGAGTGTGTTATGTCTTGAAGCTTTTGTTAAAAAAAAAATTGTATTGTCTAAGATGCTTATTTTCATTTGTCACCCTTGGATTAACCACTCCTCCTCTTTTGTTAATATTCTTTTTAGATGCCTTCACACTTTTGACTATCCTAATCCATTCGTACACATTTATTTTTCTTCTCTAACTTCATAGCATTTTGCTTGCTTTTATTGGTAGAGAAATTTTTGTGTTCCTGTTGTAAGTTAACATGTCTGCCTTTATATTTTATCCTTGATTTACTTTACAGTCATTCCACATTTATTGAAGATTTGCTATGATTCTGGGCATCATCCTTTTCCAGGGTTTTCTTCCAGAGGGTTTAGCAAATCATAAACAGTTAGTAGAATATGTAATATGTAGTGAATAAATGGATGAATGAATGAAAAATCTTTCATTTGGCACACTCATAATATTTACTGATATTCGCCATGTTCAGTAAGAATGGAAATGGAAAAAAGTAAAAAATAAAAAAATATTTTTCTTAAGTTATTAATAATTTTTAGGAGACTCAAGTGTAACTTTAAGTTCTGCCATTTATTAGCTATGTAAACTTGGGCAAAAATAGCTAAATCTTTCTGAGTATAAGTTTGTTTATCTCTATACTGGGAGAAATAATAAATTTACTTCATAGGTCTGTAGCTGTCAGTGTGATAAAGTGTAAACTATTTAGCACATGGTTAATTGAACACATGTGAAGTACTTAACACATGCCTGGCACATGGTTATCAGTTAAAGAGCATCAGCTATTATTATCATCATATTAATACTAGAAAGAATCATATATTAAGAAAACATTTCACTGGAAATACCTGACTCTTTATCATTTGATCCTTTTAGTCCCTTAGTACTAGTCCAAATTTTAAAATCTCACTTGAAAATTTGGATTTTCATTTTTTGTTGTATATTTCATTAGAGATTTTCAAGTCTTCCAGGACTATAGTTTGCTGCATAAAGTCAGCTAAATAATAAGTAAGCTTGAGCAATATTTAAAAGTTACTAGGATTCATTCACTAAATTCTGTAAATTGGATATAATTTACTTAAAAAACTCAGCTTTGTCACCTTTGTATTATATTCATTATCTTTCAATAATATTGAAACTTGATGCATTTGGCTTTTATAGATAGAAGCAGCAAAGTTTAAGAAAACCCATCTGAGCAGATATGAAAATGCAGATGATTAAGTTCTATTATGTGACCTAATGATTACCTGATCATATCCTAATAATGTATTTAATCTTCTTTTATTCTCAATATTTGAGAAACAAATACATGATAATACTAATAAAATCATACTATCCAAGAAGGAAGAACTAATGGTCATTTAACCAGGGAGTTGCTTGTCTTGACTAGCTCATGGCAGTAGTAACTTCTTTCCAGCTACCAAGACCTTCTGACAGTTTTTGCTAAACAACATTTTAGAAACTCTTTGAAACATTTGGTTAGTGGCCTTTAAGATGTGGAGCCTGATATAGGGTATGCTAGGGATGTTCTCTGAAAAGTTGTCAACTGGCTTGAGGTTATTGCTTTTTTAGAGAAGTAATAATTTTAATAACATTTTCATGCTTTCAACTATATCCAAAGA
>RCUC01143232.1:0-10102 GCA_003697995.1 Taxidea taxus jeffersonii | reverse complement strand
TGGAGGTGTCTGGGGGGCTTAGTTGTTAAGAGTCTGCCTTCAGCTGGGGTCATGATCCCTGGGTTCTGGGATCAAGCCCCGAATCAGGCTCCCTGCTCGGTGGGAAGCCTGCTTCTCCCTCTCCCACTCCCCCTGCTTGTGTTCCCTCTCTCACTGTGTCTCTCTCTGTCAAATAAATAAATAAAAGCTTCCCAAAAAAAGTAAATAAAAATAAAATAAAAGTACATAAAAATAAAAGAGATTTAGGTTTTGGGTTCCCACCCCCCTCCAAACAGATGGATAAACAAAAGCTACGAGATTAAAAGACTTCACCACGTTCACCCAAAGAACAGAGAATCAAACCTGGATTTTAGGCCAAACTTGGATTTAAAGTTTGTCAGATTCCAAGAGCCATACTTGTAAGCAGCTAACCAATATTACTCAAGCAAATTATGAACAGAATTTATTTAGAAATCTGATAAATGAAGGGTTGCAATACTATTTAGAACTCTTTACCATTAGCATGTCTCACGGGCTGTTCCATAATGGGAAGCAGCTGTCACTGTAGATACACACAGGCATATTTATCTGTACACATTATTCAGCCTTCTGGATGGTACCTCTCTAGAAATTAACCTTTAAGTGTTCTTACTTTCCCTTTACACATAATCAGCACCCAAACTGCTCCAAAATCGCCAATGTTTATTCTGTCTCAATGCCCTTGGCTTGACAAAAAAAACCCCGAAATGTTGGAGATGTGCCTTCTTCACCTCAAGATCTATTATTCCACTGAGGGAACTGATACTAGAAAGATAAGACATCAGAGATCTCATAGGGATGTAGGAAGCTTCTTGGCCATTTTGCATGATGATCCTGGCTTTTATCTCTGTTCTCATCGCCTCAGCTCAGTCACTGAGGGCCTCTACCTCACTTGGGAATCTGCAAATGCTTCCAGTCCCATATTTCCATAGACAGATAAATAGCAGGTCCTAATGAGGCTGGACTGTAAGCTCTGTAATTCAGCTGAAATTCAACTAGGCAGGAACGATACAAAGGGAACTTCAATTCTAGGCAGAATTCTTCTGACTAGTCTATTGCTCAGACAGTCTTTTCTTGGGCGGTGGGTAGGGCACACATGGCGGCTTCTCACTAGACATGGCTTGTGGCACTTTGGCTTCTCATGTTCTAGTATTTGGGATTCTAGTATTTTGGGATAATTATTCATGTTCTCAGAGGCTCAGGAGATGGAGTTAAACTTCTAGTGAAACTACACACTATAGCACAGTTTCACAGAGATGGAAAATACAAATGAGGTTAAGAAATACCAAGAATAGGGGTGCATGGGTGGCCCAGTGGGTTAAGCCTCTGCCTTCGGCTCAGGTCATGATCTCAGGGTCCTGGGATGGAGCCACACTTCGGGCTCTCTGCTCAGCGGGGAGCCTGCTTCCTCCTCTCTCTCTGCCTGCCTCTCTGCCTGCTTATGATATCTCTCTGTGACAAATAGATTAAAAAAAAAAGAAATACCAAGAATAAATATGATAATATCCATTATACAGCTAATAAAGATCCAAAGGAAGAGAACAGTAAGTATGAGAACAAGTAAGGAAGATATGGGGAAGTGGGTACTCATATTTTGTTCTTAACAATGTGAATATACAGATACTTTGGAGAGCAACTGAGCAATATCATAAAATTGAAAAACCATATGTACTATGACCCTGTAGGTTATATTCCTATAACCTAAAAAACTCTTGCACACATGCACGGGGAGTCATTCTGTATAAATAAAAAATTATAAGCCCCAAAACTTTGATTCAGTCATGGTTAAAACTTTGCTGATACTGTAAGTAACAAGTAACTGGTATTTAATGAGAAACCTTTGAAGGGATGAATATTCTTATACATGATTTTGAGAAATCAATGCCTACATTTCTCTAAAGAAGTATTTTAAAACATTACATACCGGTTACCTAAAGGCATTAAAAAGAGGAGCATAAGCCAAATGGGACACCAGTGTAGTATGAGTCCAATCAGTGCACACTCTATGTGGTAGTTACCGTGGAGTGTTTCATTCAGCGTCTTTACCAGCCTTCTTCTGGGGTGCCTTTCTGTACTGCAAGATGGAAAGCTAAATACCAAATGTCCCCTATCTGGGCTTCTCAATGGGCTCCACTGGTAGATGTATTTATGCAGGACTAACGTAGAATTTGAGTCTCTAAGGCCTCCATTAATAAAGAGAAAGCATTATCACTGACTACAAAAGTTTTATATTTGCCTCCTAGGTAACCTACCCTAAAGCAAGATTATGATTACTGCAAACTTTTTTTACATATTTTTTGTGGGAAATTGTTTTGGCGTGCTCTACTTGCTAAAAAAAAAAAAATAACCACACTTGTTAGTATATGCTTGTTGTATGAAATTGAGTTTATTCACTTAATGTGTAATGAGCATATTACCCATATTATCTCTACTGATTTCTTACTGTTTGTGAGTCATTCCCTTCATTCTGTAACCCCTGTTATATAAGTTGCATGTACTTACCAACTATTAAACATGAAGACACCTTTGCTTTTGCTTTCTTCTTACAGACCTCTTTGAATTTATTTTTTTTTTTAGATTTTTTATTTATTTATTTGACAGACAGAGATAACAAGTAGGCAGAGAGGTAGGCGGAGAGAGAGGAGGAAGCAGGCTCTCCAAGGAGCAGAGAGTCTGATGCGGGGCTCGATCCCAGGACCCCGGGATCATGACCGGAGCTGAAGGCAGAGGCTTTAACCCACTGAGCCACCCAGGCACCCCTGTTTCTTTTTTTTTTTTTAATATTTTATTTATTTATTTGACAGACAGAGATCACAAGTAGGCAGAGAGGCAGGCAGAGAGAGAAGGGAAGCAGGCTCCCCGCAGAGCAGAGAGCCCGATGCGGGGCTTGATCCCAGGACCCTAGGATCAGGACCTGAGTTGAAGGCAGGGGCTTAACCCACTGAGCCACCCAGGTGCCCCGAGTTTGTTTCTTTCACACATTTGAGGATATTCACGATGGCACTCCTTGAAATAGTAAAAGTAGATAAGTAGGCTGTAGAGAATTCTATTCATTAGCTAAAATGAACTAGAGCTATAAGCTTCAACATGTAAATCTCATAAAAATCATGCTGAGTTTTAAAACTCAGGGTTTCTCCACAGTGTGGCTTAATGCCAAGGTTTTATACTCCTATCGAAGGTTTTCCCACATTCCTTATATTGAGATAGCTTCAAAACTCTACTGTGGACTTCTCTAGTGCTAAATTGGGAGTTACACCCAAAGGTTTTCTTACACACTATACATTTGAAGGGTATCACCCCCATGTACATTCTCCAATGCTGAATCAGTTTTGAATTAAAGCTGATACCTTTCCCACATATCCTACATTCATAGGACTTCTCCCTACTGGGAATGCTTTGAAACTGATAAAATGTCTACACATTGACTAAAATAACCTCTCCAGTGGAGATTCTAATCCTGTCCACACCGGCTGGAAAAAAAAAAAAAAAAACTTTTATTCCCCTCCCCTTTCCCCATTGTGGATATTTCCTATTGTCTCTTCAGTTCGTAGTCTTCCAGAAACATAGTTCCTTGGGGTGCCTGGGTGTCTCAGTTGTTAAGCATCTGCCTTCGGCTCTGGTCATGATCCCAGGGTCCTGTGATCGAGCCCTGCATTGGGCTCCCCACCCAGTAGGAAGCCTCCTTCTCCCTCTCCCCCTCCCCTTGCTCATGTTCCCTCTCTTGCTGTGTCTCTCTCTGTCAAATAAATAAAATATTTTTTTAAGAAAAGAAAGGTAGTTCCTTGGAAAATGTTTCTTTGGAGTTTACTAGAGAGCATAATCTCTTCCTTTGCTGTATCATTTGTTGTTATGAATTTATTTTCAGTCTTGGTTACATCATCTGTATTTAGAAGTGGAAAACAATATTACACTTAAGAATTGCTCCTGAGGGGCATGTGAGTGCCTCAGTTGTATGAGTGTATGACTCTTGATTTTGGTTCAGGTCATGATCTCAGGGTTGTAGGACCAGCCCTGTGTCAGGCCCCTTGTCAGGCTCTGCACTGGGCATGGGGCCTGCTTGAAATTCTCTCTCTCCCTCTCCATCTGCCTCTTCCCACTCTAAAAAAAACTAAAATAGAAAAAAAAATTTTAATTGCTCCTGAAAAAGAAACAGGATCATAAAATTATAGGACTATTGAATATCATTGTCCAATCACCTCAACTAACCAATGACAAGCTGAGGCTATTATAAAGGAAATACACAGTATCTCAAAAAAGGGAAATGGCTAAGGTAGAAAAATAAACCAGGCCTTGTTGCCAGTTACATGTTCTTTCCATCACCAGCATTACACTTTCCCTCACCCTACATTTGGACCCAGCAATTATGTCAGAGAAAAATTATTTCACATGTGTACAAAGAAACATGTCCAACGATGTTCACTGCATCAGTTTTTCAAAAGAAAAAACTCCAAACAACCTTTATGTCCATTATTAAGGTAATGGCTAAATCAACTGAGTTTTAGCTCACAAAATGAAATACTATACTAAACATAAGTAGAAATGAATGAACTTGAACTATGCGTTTAAATCTAAATTACAGGGGTGCCTGGGTGGGTCAGTCAGTTAAGTGGCTGCCTTTGTCTTAGGTTATGATCTCAGGATCCTGGCATCCAGCCCCATGTTGGGCTCGCTGCCCTACACTGGGCATGGAGCTTGCTTGAGATTCTCTCTCTCCCTCTGTCCCTCCTCCCCCCGCTCATGCTCTCTCTCTATCAAATAAATAAATAAAATCTTTTTAAAGAATCTCAATCACATCATGCTGAATTTAAAAAGTAAGCTGCAGAAAGATATACCATTTATGTGATTCAAAATGTGCAAAATAATGTGATGTTGTTTATGGAAATAACCATATGTAACAAGTTTAAAAACATCTATGGGCACAATTAACACCATATCCAGATGGTAAACTGCCTCTGGAGCCACAGAGAGGGAAATGCAATTTAATACAGGGGACTTCAATTATGTCTGTACTGCTTTAGTTCTTAGAAACACGTGAAACAGCCATCACAAAACGTTTACATATGATAAAGCCAAGGGGAGGTACACAAAGGTTTACTATATGCTATTTTTCTACACCTAAAATATTTCTAAGAACAGTACTGTTGAGATTTTAAACTAGTAGTTGTTGAGATTTTTTTTTTTAAGATTTTATTTCTTTATTTGACAGAGAGATCACAAGTAGGCAGAGAGTCAGGCAGGGAGAGAGAGGGGGAAGCAGGCTCCCCGCTGAGCAGAGAGCCCGATGCGGGGCTCGATCCCAGGACCCTGGGATCATGACCTGAGCCGAAGGCAGAGGCTCTAACCCACTGAGCCACCCAGGCGCCCCAGAGATTTTAAACTAACTAGTAGAATCAAAACAGGAGAGATCTAAGAATGTTTTAAAATCTCAACAGTACTGTTGAGATTTTAAATTAACTAGCAGAATAAAAACAGGAGAGATCTTCCAGAATACCAAAGGATGATAAAAGAGTAAAGAAAGCCAAGTACACATAGTAAAAGGGACTCAATAGGACAGCAATAATCATCAAAAATTAAAAGCATTTAAGATGACAGATGTTAGACCAAATTTTATCACATTAAATGTAAACAGGTTAAAATATTCCTAAAAGCATCAATACACTGAATGAATGAGACATACCCTGCCTAGATGACTGGGTTACTTTTCATAAGTACAAGGGTAAATAGGCCTGTGAATAGGGTTATTGCCTTTACCTAGATAGCCTCACAAATGGGAAATCTTGTATTTCTAATATGCAGAGAGCCCTTCCTCTTTTCACTCAGGACAAACCCCAGGTATCCATGAAGTACACTATCCTAAACAGAAATTCCTAAATTACTAACTAACTATTCATGCAACAAATCATATATAAGTGGGCTCTCTTTTCCCTTATTACTCTCTTATAGTTCATGTACAATACATTCTTTCTTGATATTTCTTGCCAAAGTCCAGGAATCATTAAAGACTGGGAACAATAACTTCTGTATATTACATGTGATTTCTTGTACCAAACTGGTAGTTTTGGATGGTCCCAAACAACTGGATACTGTAAGAGCCTTGGTTAAAGCTTCAGCCTTTGGTGACAGAACCCAGGAGGCTGTTCAGTTTCCCAGGACCAAGAAGTCTCCCCATTTTAAATGTGTGTCTAGCCACTTAGGAGGTAGGCTCCTCGTCTCTCTCTCTCTCCTGCCTGGGCAGTGCCACCTGCACAAACTTCCCTCATGCTCCCAATCCCTGGGTCGCTCTCTTTCCAGCTCTAGCAGTGGGGCTTGCAGCTGTGAGACCTCCAAGGAGATGCAAGCACAGGTCCAAGGCAGAGATACACAGAAACCCTGCACGTGGCCATCCTTCACAGGAAGCACTGAGGCACACCCCCCTTTGGTGTGTCCCTTAGAGCTTGGCTCCAAGCAGTACCAAGCACAAAAGATGTAGAATGAATCATAAACAAGAGAAGATCAAGGTTCAGGGAGTTTTGGTAAAGCCACAGTAATCATATTCTAGCATTAGACGGGGGTGAAAAAATGAACAATCTTGAAACGCTAGAAAAGCCTGACTCTGTCCTAAATATTAAATAGCACGCCTGAGTGTCAGCTACATTTGCACAGCACAATGGTGACATCTAGTGTTGGCTGGTTAAATATCAGGTAGCTCTGCAATTTACTTGAAATTTGAGAAATGGGTTTCTTGGTGCCTCCCTTTCTCTCAGGATTCCTGCAGAGCTAAGAAATTTGTGGGGTTTTTTTTTTTCCAGTTTGTAACTTGCCTTTTAATTTTCTTAACAATTGCTCTTATTTTTCACATCAATGAAATAAAATTATATAACAAACTGGATGGCTTTTTTTTTTTTTTTTTTTTTTTTGAGAGAAAGAGCACATGGGAGCAGAGAAGGGGCACAGAGACAGAGAGAGAATCTTAAGCAGGCTCCACACTGGAGCCTGACATGATCTCACAACACTGAGATCATGACCTGAGCCGAAATCAAGAGTCGGATGCTTAACCGACTGAGCCACCCAGGTGCCCCTGAATGTTTTTTAAACTGAAATATATTTAACATATAACATCATGTAAATTTAATTTAAAAAGTAAGCTGCAGAAAGATATACCATTTATGTGATTCAAAATGTGCAAAATAATGTGATATTGTTTATGGAAATAACCATATGTAACAAGTTTAAAAACATCTATGGGCACAATTAACACCATATCCAGATGGTAAACTGCCTCTGGAGCCACAGAGAGGGAAATGCAATTTAATACAGGGGACTTCAATTATGTCTGTACTGCTTTAGTTAACATTAACAACATTAGTTAAAATTAACAACGTGTTAATTTTGTACATTTACATATTGTAATATAATTGCCATTATAGCAACAACCAGCTCCTCTATCATGTTACATAATTATAATTTATTTTTAGTGGCTGGAATAATTAAGTTCTAGTCCTTAGGAAATTTGATGACTATAATACAATATTGTTTATACTCACTATATTGTGTATTAGATCTCTATGATTTATTTACTACTGGTTGCAAGTTTGTACCCCTGAACAACATCTTAGCCTAACTCTTTAAAGAATTTCTTTCGATGTCTTGTCTTGTTTTGAAGTCTGACCTCTTCAAGGACAAGGACTGGTCATTACTCACCTTGAGTACAGCACAGTGTGACTCATGGTAGTTCAGTGTCCATGGAATGCATCAATGACCCATTTCAGTGGCCATGAGTTCCAGTAAGTCATGTCCTTCCGCAATGTTCTTAATCCCCACCCAAACTGGATATTTTAGAATATATAATTTGGTGAGTTTTGACCAGGAGAGAACAAAATAGACATAAATCCCTGTTCTCATAGAGCTTACATTCTTAGTGGCCAAAATTATATCAGATAGCTACTCCCAATAGCAGAGAATCTAGAAGGCAAGGGTTTTTTTTGCCTTCTGGCTTCCATGGTAGAAAGAGGATGGAAAGAGTATTGTGTGAGCCAATCTACACTTCCTGCCACATGAGGCTGAAGAGCATACTCACAATGTGTAAATATTATGTACATCACTTAGGTTTAAAACATGTTTCAAAAGCTTTTGACATGCCTATTCCTTAAGCCAGCCCTATTTATTATTAGTACTGTTATTAAATTAGATGTCTTTTTATTTAATGACATGTAAATATATCCCCTAGCACAAGACCATGGCCCACATGGGACCTTCAATCAATGGTAGATATATTATCTTGACACTAGTAAGTATACCCTGTGGGTCCTTGAGTGTTGCTTAGACCTTTCATTACTTCAGTCTCTTTCATTATCACTCTATAAAGGTTCTCCGTAAGTTACTGGCTCAGATGGCTTTGTGAGCCTCTTGAGATGTTTACAGACTCTTTGTTTTCCAAAGTTCTCTTGATAGAAAGAAACAGGTGCTTAATAGATAGGACTAGTGGAACTGCTCATCTCTCTTGGAATATATCCATTCTTATTTGATCAGTATTAAATAACAGTTTATAAAACCGCACTCCAAAAGTCCCAGGACGTTCTACCAGGGTACACTTCCCAAAGGAAACTCCATCAGAGTACTGGTTCTCAAACTTGGCTGCACACTGGAATCACCTGGGAAGATTTTTAAAAATAGGATGCCAGGGGGCAACCAGGCGGCTCAGTCTGTTAAGTGACAGCCTTCCACTCAGGTCATGATCTCAGGGTCCTGGGATCAAGCCCCACATCTGCTCCCTGCTCAGTGGGGCATCTGCTTTTCTCTCTACCTCTCCCCCCACTCATGCTCTCTCTCAAATAAATACATAAAATCTTAAAAAAAAAAAAAAGAATGCCCACCCCCTACAGCAGTGATTCTCAACTGGGCAACTTGCAATTTTTTTTTATTGTTACCACTGGGGGAGGGTCCACAGGCTTCTAGTACATAGAACCCAGGGATGATGCTAAACATTCCATGATGCACAGGAAAGCTTCCCAAAGCAAAAAGTTACCCCCTTCCACATGTTGGTTGGGCCAATGTTGGGAAATCCCGATAAAGATTCAGCTGTCTAGGTAAAAGTTTTGCCTGGGCATGGGAGTTTTAAAACCATCCCAGGTGATTCTTACATGCAGCAAAGTTTGAGGGGAAGTCTGGAGACCTGTTGTCAGACAGTATTTGAACACATGGCTAAATTCCTTTCAACCCTTCATCACTGTGGTCCCTTCTGACTTCATGTCAAACCAACAAGTTAGCATGTAAAAAGCTCCCTATGTACCAGGGGCTATCTAACTCTGGCATTCAAAACGGAATGTCTTCAAAACATAGGAGGGATCATTTAGCAGGGAGCAGAGAAAGAAGATTTGGTATTATAAACTGTAGTTTCCATCTGCACAGACAGACCCTCCAGTCACCCCACCGAGAAGGAAAGTGTTTTTTTATTTTTAGTTCTGCACCCCTAGATGGGAGGAGGGTCACTCAGGCAAATTGTCACAAAGCCTTGAGGTGAGAGCACGATGCTGCTGGAGAACAGAAGAGTACCAGACAAGACCTTCAGAAACACAGCAGCTTATGTCTATAGCCATGGACCATAACACTTTTGCTTGCACACCCCCAGAATAATTTTATAAAATCTAGGTAGTCATGGCCAACAAGCACATGAACAGATGTTCAACATCATTAGGGAAATGCAAATCAAAACCACAGTGAGATACCACTGTATACCTACCAGGTGAGTCACAATTTTTTTTTTTTAATGGAAAATAACAAGAGTTCTCAAAGAGGCAGAAAAATTGGAACCCATGGTTGCTGGAAATGTAAAATGGTACAGTGGCTGTGGAAAAGTTTGGCAGTTCCTCAAAAAGTGAAACAAAATTATCAGTAATTTTGCTCCTAAGTAGAGATCCAAAAAAGTTGAAACAAATATTCAAACAAATACTGGTACACTCATGTTCATAGCAACACGATCCTATTAGTCAAAAGGTGGAAACAAGACAAATGTCCATCACCCGATGAATGAATAATCACAATGGGGTATATACAGACAATGGAATATTTTTCAACCATAAAAGGGAAGGGAGTGCTGGTACATGCT
>RCUC01143231.1:0-14427 GCA_003697995.1 Taxidea taxus jeffersonii | reverse complement strand
TAGATTGCAAATGCTAAGAAGGAGTGTGCAGGCTGCCCTGAGCCTTGGCTTATGATGGTCTCTTCCGGAAGGTGGTTTCTCTGTGAAAAAAATATTGTCTTAAAGGTGACAGTCTTTTGGCAAAATAATGTTGTCATCATCTGCCTGAGTTTTTCTCAGCAGTATTGTGGAGGGATACTCAGCATTTTTATCACAGACTGCATACCCTTCAGGAAGGAAAATAAACATCTAAAGAAAATACACTCACATGTTTGTTGGAGACCTTCAGATATCAATTTCCAATGCTGCTGAAAGACTGGTCACCCCCAAAACCAAATTTGATCATGGCATTTAAAAATCTTTATTAGGGGGTGCCTGGGTGGCTCAATGGGTTAAAGCCTCTGCCTTTGGCTTAGGTCATGATCCCAGGGTCCTGGGATTGAGCCCCACATTGGACTCTCTGCTCAGCGGGGAGCCTGCTTCCTTCTCTCTCTCTCTGTCTGCCTCTCTGACTACTTGTGATTTCTGTCTGTCAAATAAATAAATAAAATCTTTAAAAAAATCTTTATTAGATTTTTATAGCTTTCAGCATGAAAACCAAATATTCTAGCTGCTACTTCAAATGTGTGGTTCCTACCTGTGGTCACCGCTCTGCTATTTCCGCCCCACTACTGTTCCTTCTGGAAGCTACAAATACCAAATCTGCCATAATCTTACAGAGCTCAACACTTCTGGGTTTGGTGTTCTGTCCGTAATGGGCTTTTTCCTCCTTTCCTTTTCTTCCCTGACTCACCCCATGTAGACTACTTGGGCTCTGCTGATAAGCCACCTAAAAACCTCTGTCTCTTACATCTCTCACCTGGTTTGGCTAAGGAGTCGCCCCGTAGGCTTCTGTAGCAACTGCTGCAAATCTCTACACTTTATATAGTGCAGTGATCACCGGTCCACTGACCAGCTCCACCACCAAACTAGCAATCTCATGGGCAAGGACACTCTCTTACACGTCCTCCTTTTTGTCAGGGCCCAGCATGGGGCTCGGTTTACACCAGACACTCAGTACATATTCCCATCATCAATGCATAAGAGTTCCAGGTGCTCCACATTCTTACCAACTCTTAGGGTTTTTTTGCACTAAATTTTAGCCATACTAATAGATTCGTAATGATATTCCATTGTCATTTTAATTTGCATTTCTCTGGAAACAAATGATACCAAAAATATTTTGACATGCTCATTAACCACTCATAGAGTTTCTTTTGTCAAGGGTTCATTCAGGTCTTTGCCCATTTTAATTTATGTTTATTTATGATAGATTTATAAGAGTTTAATCCACAGAGTTTTGATAATTTGGTAAGTGCAATTAATAGGTTGGTATTATATTAAATTTGTTAAAACTTCACAAGAGAACTTTTGTAACAGGCTCTATGACATTGGCTGATTTTAAATTTTAATAATAGGCAAGCATGCCATTATTATGAGTTAAATGAATCACTAACTTTAAAATAACCCTGCATTGTATAGAAAGGAGAAATTCCAAATAATATCTGACTACAAAATATTGTTTTATGTGTAGCATACATTTTATAATATACACATGATAGAATTTCAGGGCTTTTTTTTTTTTTCAAAGGGAGCAGCAAAATGTAAGTGAGAATCACAGAATAATGTACTTCTTCAGAAAATAAAATTCACTCTAACTAGAAACGTTCCTCTCTCATTTTAGCAAAATGTGCAGCAGGAAAACATGACTCTAACCATTTTCATTTGTTCTAATAAACACACACCTATCCATAAAAGGAATTTGGATCTAAATTATTTTTTTATATGGAATGGATATGTTTCTCGGGGATTCTGAACACACCATACAGATAACAGAATTGGTCCTTAATGTTTTGATCATTGCCAGAACAAGCATATTTCCGGATTTATTTATTTTTTTTCCCCAAAGGTTGAGTAAGACATAACAAACACTTCCTGCCACAGGCATGGCATGGCGGTAGGTCGGATACCTGGGTTATATAAATCTTTATGCTGAACATTTATGACATTTCAACTTAGAAGTTCATTCAGTTTGATGATTGAGGCAGCAGGCAATTATGACATTAAACAGTTCACAGACCTTAACCCCAGACCCAAATGGTTTAATATTTTTAATGGCTGACTCTGCCTCTCCCGATGTGCACAGACCAAAGCAGAGTTTAAAACCCTTACCCATCTTAATTGCCCCTGCTTTGTTGCAAGCACCACTGACTGCCTTCTAGTTCCAAATGTCTTCAGTTATTAAAAATTATCAATAGAAAGTAATAGAAAGTAATCCAGACTTACACTGGCGATACAATTGGCCACATATGCCCTAGTGGAGCATAAAATAAGAAAGATCGTTACTATTACTACTGAAGTGTCATATCGAGGAACATACTTTAAAAGTGAATCACATTATGCTTGTTCAGTCAATTATTCTACTTGCAGAGACAAAGCTTCTTCCTGAAGATGACTTTCCTTTCCTAAGGAAAGACACGGTCTTAGATTCAAATACACACTGGAGTCTGGAGCTGCTAGTCACCAGAGTAAATAGGTTGGGGAAAATATTAAATTTAAATAAAAGTCACATTGAATGTTGTCATGACAAATATATTTGCACCCAATATGCCCTTTATTACTGAACTCAGTGCAATTGATAACTTGGCATCATATAAAATTTCTGTAATGTTCCCTGTTTCCCAATCTCGGAATTGATTTTCAGAACGCTTAGTAAATATAATCACTATTGGTTCTAAAGCTCTAGATAACAGCTATAGTCTTCTAGAAAGATGGCGGAAGATTTATAGCAACACTTATTGAGGCAGGTGGGGCTAGTGAATGTTCACTGTCTTAAGAAATGCCTTTTACAATCATAAAAATTCCTTGACATGGGGGCTTGAAACACTCATTGGTTATATGCAATAGGCCACGTTCACACCAACTCTTTTATTCAAGGCTTGAAATATATTTTACTAGTCACAGTGATAGAAAGAACATTAAAGATATTTTGGTTAATTTATTCTTTCCTACCATCTGCAACATAAAGTCATTTTCAAAAAGTATGGAATATTTTGCCGCTTTCCTTAAAGAATTTTGACTGTATCTTGTCAATAGATTAACATAAAATTGAGTTGATGTTTCTCAGAATCATTCCCTGTCTCATCCCTCCTAAGAAAAAAGTCCCATTTCCAACCCAGCCACAGTAGCGGTCACTACCCTAGCAATCAGATGCTGAATCCTTCATATCAAAACAAGCTAGTCTATGTTATTTCGTCAACCGTGGTTGCTTATACCTTCTCAGAAGTCATTGGGTCATCCAAGTTCTCCTTCCCATTACTCAGAAACATTTTTCAATCAAAGCAGCAATAATTCTGAGACTAGTTGTCATAGTGACCTGAGGTAGGTAGAGATCACTGATGGCTATCTTGGCCTAAACTCCCCTCTATATCACTCCTTCCTGAAATGTCAAGTCTTGGCTTGATGAAGTCTATGCTGGTCTCACAAGAGACAGAATGTGCCGTATAACTTTATCATTTAAAGCAAAATTCACGAATGCTTTTTAGAAAGCCAGTGATTTTTTTTTATTTTATATCCAAATGTGTGTGCTCATACATGTTTATTCTTTCCATGGAAAAGGTTTCAGTCTTCTCCAGCTTCTAGTTGGTGACCTAAAAAATGATGAGAAACTCTGCCTTGCATACCTTCATGAGGCATGCTCTGTCCTACTGCCCCCAAATGTAAGATGTTATCACATCAGAAAAGGGTTGCTAGAACCTAAGTAGCAGGTCAGTCGCATTGGTCAAGCACGAATCTCTTAAACTCGCAAACACGTGCCCAACTGACTGGCTTCCTTACACGTGACCCTCTGTCAAGTTCTTCCCGTAGGTTCCTCTAATAGCTTGTTCTTATGACTATGGCAGTGCTTTCCAAAGCTGTGCTATTCTTATTTTCCTCTCTCTCTGCCAAGGTTCTGACTGCCTTTATGTCTACTCATTTTGTATTCGTCAGCATGGAGAAGAAAGTCTTGCACATGGCAGTTACGCAATGAATGTCTGATGAAAAAATGCATGAATGGATAAATGAATAAATGGAGTGTCCAGAGATGATATGACCCACTCATTCTCCCTGAGGATCCAGACTGAAACTAAATCTGATGACATAGTGGAAAAAAAAGCAGCAGTAGAAGATTACATTGGAAAACAGTGTTTCACAGAGGAGTGGGTCATAGAAATCTGTGAAAACCCGGCATGGTTATCGTGAGCAAGTCACTACCAACAGCATGCACTTATAATGTACTCAGACATTCTGCCTTAGAATCCTATTTCTCTTAAAGATCCATCTTTCCTGGAAGTCTATAAAATCTGACACCATGACTTTTGGCTTCCCATAACTGACCCCTACTCCAGGTCGTCTCCTGTCCTCAGCAAAATCTTCCTGCCCCCCGGTCGTGAACCATGTTGTCTTCCCTTTGTTCCTCACCCTCCTTAGATATACTTCCTTCCATTCTTCACTTAGTAAAGAATAAGACTAATGTCATCCAGTGATGGTTGACTATGTCTCAGGTACCATGCTGAATGCTTTCACCTAACTTCTTCTCATAAGAGTCTGTTTCACTATTTTGATCCCATTTCAAAATTGAGGCATTTGAAATTTCAGGAGGCTCCAAGTCACACACCTTACTCATCCTTCTTAACTGAATTCTGGTGGCTTTTCCTACAGTAAGCTTCTTCTCACCTGGCAGGCTGAGGAAAGCCTTGAGTAGGGCATGACTATCACTGTTTGACTGATATCTCTGTGTCATTCAGGACCCCAGATGATGGGACCACATTTTATCCACCATTATAACCCCGGGGCCATGAGCAGTGACTGGTACTTAGAGGGGCTCAGACATTTTTTCATTTTGGTTTGGTTTTGGTCTTGTTTCTTTAAATAACAAGTAATTCTTGGCCCTTGGCTCAAGTTCTTGCTCTCCACTCTGACTCCTTCTGGACAATGCATTGAACAGAGAGGTCTCACCTTGGAAGCACCTCATTTTTCTCCTCATATCACTGATCCAGTCGTCTTTTCTCTTTATACCACCAGATGACTAAGGTGATGACAAAATGCCCTAGTTAGACCCCTTTCTTGTTCTAGACCAGGCATGTGGTAAAGTGACTGATAACACAGACCCTAGAGCCACACCACCAAGTTCACATCCTCATCCTGCTACTTCTAGGTCTGTAACATTAGGTAACTGATAACCTCTGAGTCTCCACATCCTCATTTAGATAGTGGGGAAAACAGAAGGATCTACTGCACAAGGATGGTATGAGGACTAACTGAGCCATTAAATAAGTCATGAAATTATTTAATATGCACAGCTCATATATACTCACATTTATGTGTGTGTGTGTGTGTGCGTGCACACGTGCACATATACAGTCAGCTCTCATTATTTGCAGTACTTATGCTCTACAAAGTTGCTGCTAATATTGAATGAGCAAATACTGAATCATTGTTCTTAGGAGAAATACAGGGTTAGGTTCCTATGAGCCTCTGGTCACACCATTTTCATGAACTGGTCAATACCTAACTTCATTTTAAGTATGTTTAATTTAAAGACACCCTTTTACAGATGGTTCATTATCCTTGAATTCACAGCCAAAAACACTAGAACTCATGCTTGAATGCGACCCATCAAAGACACGTGTTTTCTCTGTAAAAAGAAATAGATATACCATGTTCATCTGTGCAAAAACTTTATCCAGCACTTCAGCACTGTATTCACGAGCCATCTTAAACAATGTGACAGGGACACTTGGGTGGCTCAGTCGGTTAAGCATCTGCCTTTGGCTCAGGTCATGATCCCGGAGTCCTGGGATCGAGTCCCACATCAAGGCTCCTTGCTCAGGGGGCACCTTGCTTCTCCCTCTCCCTCTGCCTGCAGCAACCCCTATTTGTGCTCAATCTCTCTATATATAAAATAAATAAACACAAGCTTTTTAAAAATAAAATAAAAATAACATGACAAACAGCAAACAGACACCCAGAGTGTCACTGAGCAAGACGGTGAAAAAGACACTCACTGACATTGTGAGGGCTGGAGCCAGAAGGCAGAGGGTCACTTTGTTCCACCTCGGCAGGAAACATGTTCCTTGGATGGCTCTGGTTTGTCATCACTCCACGCATGTCCTCAAATGACTGGAAAGATACCATGAGTGTTGATCTGGGAGTTACAAATCAATTTTAGCAAGTAGGCAAATGTAGAAATACGGAATCCTCCATGAAAGAGATTTAACTGTACACACACACACACACACACACACACACACACACACGGATATTTTGTGAGGTGGAAAGTCCTCTGCAGTCAATTCTTCTACTTCCAGCCCTTCTTTTGGTAAGTCTTCTCAATGGTCTCTCAGAAGGAAAGAGAGAAGGAAGGAGGGAGGGAAAGAGGAAGACAGGAGAGAGAGGTAGGGGAAGGAGACAGGCATTGTCATAAGTGCTATCCCCTTGTAAGTTCTCCCTACACTAGTCCTCCCTCACCAACTCCAGTTTTCCTCTCCCACCTATGCTTTACACCCCCACAATCTGGCTCGAGCGCCAACCACACCCTCAACTTGCTCTTCCGAAGACTACCAACCTCCTCCTAACAGCCACATTCTCCAGACATTTCCTGACACTGACCTTTCTCAGCTACTTCCCTGCATCTGATACTGCAAGTCACTGTCCACTTTAGACTCGTTCATCCCTTTAGGCTCTACCACGCTGTCATCTCACACATCTCAAGATGTCCTTCTGCTCTCACCTTCTTGAATTTTAGTTCTCTTCCTGCCTTTCAGATGCTACCATTCCTAGACTTCCTGCCTTGGCCTACACTTCTCTTGCATAACTAGTCTTCCTGACTTCCAGTGCTTGTACCTGCATTCCCAGTTCTGCTCCACCCAAGTTCTCACCACACCTTTGTTCATACTTTCCTCCTTGCCTGGACCATCTTCCCTACTGGCCTTGCTTCCTAACCTGTCCGATGCCCAGACTTAAGATTTCAGATTTCAGATTCATCCAGGTATCTTATAATAGGTAATGGTTTTTTGGATGGTGGAGCACACAATACAAGGATACCCAGGTAGATGAAAGATGAAACTCTTTCTCACTTAGAGCTTCAAACTGGAGAAGGCACAGCCACGTGGAGGTTTGCCCCCAAGGATGGGGAAAGAACAACCTGGAGTTTTAGGGGGCAGTGATGTATGGCCAAGGTGAGGATTACTTAGGTTTCACAGCTCCCTGTACATTGGCTAACTTGAATACTTTCTGAGGCTCTTGGATATGGGGGCTCTCCCTCGTCATCTGGAATCCGGTTTCAGGGAGATGTGAGTGAGTACATAGTGACTCTAGGTCAAGAAAGCATTTTTAAAAAGGAAGGAAGGGAGGGAGAAAGGAAGGAAGGAAGGAAGGAAGGGAGGGAGGGAGGGAGGGAGGAAAAAGAGAGAGAGGGGAAGGAAGGAAGAAAGGAAGAAAGGAAGGAAGGAAGGAAGGAAGGAAGGAAGGAAGGAAGGAAGGAAGGAAGGAAGGGAGGGAGGAAGAAAGCAAAGGAAAAGACATGGCACCCAGCATTAGCTTCTCTGGTGGGATTAGAAACCTCTCTAAGGCTCAGTGTCCCTATTTTAACCATTGTATTACAGCTACCCACTCTGATATCTGGCTTCTTTACTTGGTTGTCAGTGTTAATGGCAAGAATTATGTCTTCTTAATCTTTGTGCTCCAGGACCCAGCACCTAGAAGGTGCTTAATAAATATTTCCTCAATGAATTAATTAAAGGTAAAAAATAGAGAAAAGTAGAACATTATCCAGATCTTAAGAAAGAACACCTATGTTAAGAATGTAACCTTTGGGGGAAAAAAATTAATGCAAAGAAAATGTAAGAAACAAGGAAGGGCCTAAAGTAAAACTTAATGTTTAAGTGAACTAGGTATTAAGTTGCTATGGGAAAAAATTAATTCATTTGAGGAAAGATGAGAAGAGTATAACAGAGATTAATTAAAATTTAGTTTATCAGATTTTTCTCAGGAGATTGGCAATTTAGTCAGAGGAAAATCTTATTTAAGTGCATAAGTATATTTCAGCTTATAAGTGGGATGCATGATAAAATGAAAACAGAATACCAGTGTATGTTAAGTAATTATCATTTTAGAATTTGATATGCTCTAAAATTCAAAATCTAGAGACAAAAAGTCTCAAGGTAAATGTTTGCAAGCATCTCAGTATGATGAATTTTGAAAATATCAGATGTATGAGGTCACTAGTGATTTTCATGTCCCTAGAGCTGATGGACACTTCTTCGTATTCAGCGTACTTATCTGTCAGGATACGTGTGGGACCACTCCATCCGAGAGCTTCTCTTCTTTCTGCTTCTTTATGTCTGTCTCTCCTTGTTTTCCTCTTGTTCTCTGCTCCTCTGTGGCTTCACTTCCTGGTGCCTCATTCATCCCATTTCTAAACGTTAAATTCCCCGGGAATCAAACTTGGTCTTTGGTCTTCTCATCTTTATCCTCCTAGGAGATTTTAACCTCCCCCTGGGCTTTGACTCCCATCTGAATGCCAACGACTCATATCCATGTGGCCAGGTCAAGAGGGAGTTAAGGAAGTGATGGAGTCACTGGTTTTCAATCCTCATTCCACCATTTTTGTTTCAGTGTCTGCATCTGTAAAATAGGGATTATAAACAATAATATGGGACTGCCTGGGAATTCATCTGAAAGTAGCAGTGCCTGACATGGAGTTAAAGCTCAATGGAATGGGATTCTGCCACTACTGTCAACCATGACTCTGCTGCCACTGCGCATCCCCCCTGCTCCCCTCCCCTCCCTTTCCAGCCTCAGCTCTCCTGCTGTTTTTGCAGCTGCTCCAACAATGCCTGTCCCACTGCCCACTCCCACGAAGACCCCTCACACAGCTGCTGGTGACCTTCTGCCGAGCCACAGCCTGCCTCTCCCTACCTTGGGGAGTCTGCTCAGACCCCCACTCTAGGGCGGTGTATTCTGCCCTGCACCAGTCATTCAGTAGGGGTCAAAGCAATTGAAGCCCTCCTATTCCTATAGCCTCTGGTGAAGTAGGGAGATGCTCTCAAATATTAGTGCTCACAGCTCCAATATTTACCCTCAAGTCCTAAACAAACCCTTAAAGGGAAAGTAAAGAGTGCTCTGAGAGCACTTTTTGATAAGTTTGATAAGGGGCCCTACTTTAGTTTAAGGGTTTAGGGAAGGTCTCCATAGGGAGGAGATGCCAAGCTGAGACCTGAAGGATGGTTGGGGGTTGTTCCGGGAAAGATGCATTGGGCTGGTTTGTACCAGACCTTCAAGACTGGCATTGTGGAGACCTGCCTCTTAGGAAGAGTCCAAATGGTCAAGGAGAAAGAGGTGGAAATGCTGTTGGGTGGATGAGGAAAAACAGTGGTATAACCACCAAATCTTTTATTTTTTTTTCACATTTTTTAAAATTTTTATATATAAACATATAATGTAACCCCACCACCCTCTCCCAACACCCCTCCCCCCCCACGCCCCTCAGTTTGTTTTATGACATTAAGAGTCTCTTTTGGTTTGTCTCCCTTCCGATCCCATTTTGTTTCATTTATTCTTTTCCTACCCCCTTAACCCCCACCCCCATTGCATCTCCACTTCCTCATATCAGGGAGATCATATGATAGTTGTCCTTCTCTGAATCTAAGAAGTGTACTTAAAGCACACTGTTTTGCTGGGGAAGACAAAATGGAAGGATGCTTTTACCTTAAATTGAATATCAAAATTCTTGGAAATAAGGATGAAGTGAGGAGACCACAGATAGGTAAATCAAGGGAGAGGATGTTGTACTAGTTTCAGGTGTACAATATAGTGATTCAACAATTCTATGCATTACTCAGTGCTTATCACTGTAAGAGTACTCTTAATCCCCTTTATCTGTTTCCTTCAACCTCTCACGCCCCTTCCCTCTAGCAACCATGAGTTTATTTTCTGTATTTAAGAGTCTATTTTTTGTCTCTTTTTCTTTGCCTGTTCTGTTTCTTAAAGTATGCATATGAGTGAAATCATGTATTTGTCGTTCTCTGTCTGACTATTTCACTTAGCAGAAGTCTCTAGGTCCATCCATGTTGTCAAAAATAGCGAGACCTTGTTCTTTTTTATGGCTGAGTAATATTTCAGTGTGTGTGTGTGTGTGTGTGTGTGTGTGTGTGTGTGTCTATCTATACAGATCTGTATATCTATATGTATATATGATATCTACAGATCTGTATATCTGTATATATATATCTGTATATCTACAGATCTGTATATCTGTATAGACACACACACACACACACACACACACACACACACATACACCACATCTTCTTTATCCATTCACCCATTGATGGACACTTGGGTTGCTTCCATATCTTAGCTATTGTGAGTAAGGTTGCAATAAACACTGGGGTATGCGTATCTTTTCGAATTAGTGTTTTTGGGGTTTTTTGGGTAAATACCCAGAAGTGCAATTGCTGAGTCATAGCGTGGTTTTATTTTTAATTTTTTGAGGAACCTCCATACAGTTTTCCACAGTGGCAGCACCAATTTACATTCCCATCAACAGTGCAAGAGGGCTTCTTTTTCTCCACATCCTCACCAACACTTGTTATTTCTTGTCTTTTTGCTAATAGCTATTCTGACTAATGTGAGGTGCTATCTCATTGCGGTTTTGATTTGCATTTCCCTAATCATCAGAAATGCCAAGTATCTCTTCATGGGCCTATTTATTTCTAGAGATTCTCTTTCCAAAAAAAAAAAATCCCTCAGCAAGTCTTCCTTCTTTGAATAATTATTTTTTTATTTTTTTTAAAGATTTTAATTATCTATTTGACAAAGAGGGAGAGCAGGGGAGCAATAGAGGAAAAAGGAGAAGCAGACTCCCCACTGAGCAGGGAGCCCCATATGGGACTTGATCCCAGGACTCTGGGATCATGATCTGAGATCTGCAGATGCTTAACTGACTGAGCCACCCAGAGACCCTATATTTTTTAATTTTTAAACACTATTATACTTGGGGTGTCTGGATGGCTCAGTCGTTAGGCATCTGCTTTCAGCTCGGGTCATGATCCTGGGGTCCCTGGATGGAGTCCCGAGCAGGGAGTCTGCTTCTCCCTCTGACCCTCCCCACCTCATGCTCTCTCCCTCTCTCTCAAATAAATAAATAAAATATGTTAAGATAAATAAATAAAATAAACACTATTATTACTCATCTTTCACCCAACCCGCCAGCAGAGGGTTTTGTTTTCTTACTTTCTGCAGATCATGGAGACAATCACAAGTGAATGGACTTATTACTTGGAGTCCTTTCAATAGTTAATCTTTCAGTCCAAAAACACTTACTGAGCATTAAACTACATACACTACGTAAACGATCTCCAACATTCACAGACCCTGGAAGATTTGAGAGGAATGTATATTAAATGTTGAATTACTTTCTTTAGATTGAAGCTAAAAAGGAAATCCTGATTTGGATTTTACAGCCCAGACATGTCCCTTAGCATTCCAAAATGCACCCTAAAAATGACATTTCAGGCCCTTCCAAAAAAGGTGCCAAATACATGCAAGCAATGGAGAAGAATAATATCATTTTTCCATTAATGCAACCTAGGGAACAGACCACAAATACTCCCAACTATCTCATGATTGTTAAACAAATTTTGCAAACTAATGGCAACAATGAACTCTTCACGCTCATTAAGAGCTAAATTGAGGTGATTTGTGTTTGATTCTGGGCTATATTTTAAAATAATTTCATCTATTGTACTCACTTCAATTTTAATGGAGAGATAAGATTTTTGTTTACATTCATACATTAATAGACTCAACAAATATTTATTGAGTGCCTGTCACGTGTTGACCCCTGAGTTGGGCATTACATGGGGCAGTGAAAGAATGTGGTTTGGCTGTTCTGCTCTCCCTGGTAGGATTTAGAAATAGTCACTGTTTTAATCATCTCATCTATTCATTTCCCAAGAAGATGGTTCTACACAGTAACTTTTAATACAATGTGTGTCAGGATAAAAAGCAGCATGCAATTATCCAATTTTCATCTACTTAAATTTTAATGACCATACTTACTTGCCCATTCAATTTTGCAACTTTTAGCCCATAGGCACTTAAGTAGCAGTTTGAGACCTGAGATTCTCCCAGATTTAGTTCCACATGGCCAACGCTTGTTGGACCACTAATTATTTTGGAGTAGGTAGTTTTTGTTCAAAACCACCTTCCATTTAAACTGCCAATATTCAGAACAATTAACAAGTGTGGGATCCATGATTTTATATTTAGAGAGCAACACCCATGTAAAAATTTCTTGAATGTTGTATGACATGATTTCCGTCAGTAATCTGGCCAACTGAAGGATCGAATGATTTCTACCACACATTTGGCTTAGCTAGCAGATATATTCAACACTAAACTCAGGCCTTGAATAGACCCAGGCCCCAGCAGATCCCTGGTTAGCCCACCCTGAGAATGAAGACCACAGGTGAGCAGGTTCTAACATCCTTCTCTTAAAATGCTTTGAAAATACAACCACGTGATTGTTTTTGCTGCTTTATAAAGGGGAGAGATAATGATTCAGGGCATTTCCACACATAGTCAATCAGATATGTACTTAGTACAGATGCATTCAGTCTGATGCCTTGCAAAGAACAATATGTGCTCTAATTCCATGGTGGGAGCCATTGCTTCCATTTGCTTGCTTGCCAAGATGTATCACTGACTGTTTTTAGGCCATTAGATCACAGCACATTCATCCCATCCAACCTGCTCTATTCAGGCACCTGAACATGTCAATTACTTCCTGTCGGAACCCAGTAAAGAAACTATGATCCCAAATACAGTTCTTTAAAGGCAACACAGATTGCTGAAAAACAACTAGAATATTTAAATTTGTGTCCATGGTAGAAATAACTTTGAGTGAAAGAAAATATAACAAGGGCAGAAAATGTGAGCCAAGATATGTGAAGAGTCAAAGTAGGTGTCCTGCAAAGACTGTAACTTCCCTCGTATACGGGTTTAACTCCAGAGCTGCACATGTTCCTGCCCTTCTAGGAACAATACTAGGTACAGTGTGGGCACCTCTTAGCATCTCACATAGAGAGGATTTCAATCTTCTAGTTCTGATTCAGCAGCTCCTGTCTTGGCTCCCCATGTTTTATACAACAATACTGTGTTAGTCAGGATAAGCAATATTTTGCTGCTGTGATAAACCTTTGTGGACTAATACAAAAAATCTTTATTTCTTATACGTTACATAGCTAATCCAAAGACAGCAGGCAGCCTTTGCTTATCATAGGCACTTGAGGACACAGCCTCATGAAGACTGCAAGCAGACACTTTCCTCCATGATCCCCTAGATATGAAAACGCAAATGCAGTAAATCGCACACTAGCTCTGAGAACTTCCTTCCCCGAGTGAGATAATTATTGGCAGAGGTATGGCTATGCTTGCGATGGTTAAGTTTGCATGTGTAGGGCACATTGTGGTTGAACGTTATTGTGAGAGTGCCTGTAAGGGTGTTTTTGGATAAGATTAATATTTAAGTCAGTAGACTGAATAAAGCAGATTGCTCACTCTGATGTGGGTGGGCTTCATCTAATCAGCTGAGGGCCTGACTAGAACCGAGAGGCTGGCCCTCTCCCCAGTAAGAGAGAATTCCTCCTGATTGTCTTGAGACTGGAACATCAGCTTTTTCTTACCTTCAGACTCAAACTGAAACATCAGCTCTTCCTGGGTCTCAAGCTGCTGGCTTCAGGATTGGAAGTCTACCACCAGCGTCTCCTGGGTCTAGAACTTACTGACTCAGCTTACAGATCTGGGCTTGTCAGCCTCCATGATCGTATGAGTCAATTTCCTATAATAAATTCCTTCCAACAAATTTTTTCTGTGTGTACATGTGTGTGTTGTACACACACACAATTTGGTTCTGCTTCTCTGGAGAACCTTGCATAATACCTAATTTAAGGAGGTAAGGAAATGTGATTCTACCATGTGCCCAAAAGGAGAACTGTGACTATTTGATAAATGGTGCTAATGATTTTCCAAAGAACATCAACAAGATGATGAGTAGACTTTTAATTTTGAGCTGGAATGTACTCTAAGATCCCAAACTGACAACGTGTGATAAATAATACAACTTATACAGCCAGACACCATCCTCTATTTATTAAGAAGTGGCAGAACCAACCACGTATGTAAGAATATCTCTGACATATTTATTCCACTGCTCTGTCCCAACCTCAGAGGAGCTGCTCCACCCCCACCCCTGCTCCCAGGAAATGGAAAAGGAGGACACGTATAGCAGAACTGGACCTACTCCTTGTGGCTGGAGTGTCGGAGAGTTAAAGAGTAGGGATTCTTGAAACTATTTTACCACTT
>RCUC01143230.1:0-13546 GCA_003697995.1 Taxidea taxus jeffersonii | reverse complement strand
AAAAATTCTATAGGGATCCTGCCATACATTTTTAATGTTCCTTGTAACTTTAAAAGAAAATCTTGTGACTTTACAAGAGAAAAAATTCTAACTATTTTAAAATACTAAAAGTATATTTCCTTAGAAAGTGTTTCACTGCACAACTATTTTGAGCTAAGCAATTTTTCTTTTCTAGGCCATAAACTGCATTGGTATTCAAATAAATGGAATTATCAGACACCACTGGTACTTATCTTATTTACTCATAGAGCTAGAACATTTTAAAAATAAACATTATAATACATTGGGCATTTCTCTGAAAAGCACATAAATCCCCATTCTAGGACCTACACAACTCCATTAGCATTTTGCTGCAAAGTTCCCCAGCTATTCTGCCAAGATGGCATGAATTGAAGCTAATCATTTGTATAGAGTTTTGTAATTTAAAAATACCTTTATGCATTACGTTGCCAAATGAGAAACTGAAATATTTCATACATTTATGCCATTAGCAGGCAACAAGGTAATAATTATTCTAACCATTTCTACAAAGGCTCAGAGAAGTTCAATGCCACTGGACTGGTCAAGTCACACTTTAAGTAAGCGGACAGAGCTAAATCAGAACCTGGGTCAGGTGAGTCCACCTGCAGCATGGTCTTCCTACTGTGGTCTGGAGAGCAAACTGTAGATTCAAACATTATCCTCATTTTGGAATGCTGGTCCCTCTGAGCCTCAAACCCGTCCTATGTAAGGCAGGGATTATAACAGCATTCATCTCAAGGTTTACAAACACAAGAAGATAATCCATGCCAAGCATCAGTGAATTTCCATTACTATTATTATCATTTTGAATTTTTTACAACATAACTTCATCTTGATGATGGTTTAATGCAAAACAATGCTCAGCTTTACAATTTGAGGACAATATTTTCTAACTTCCTTATTCTTTTGATGAAGATTTTCTGGAGAAATTCATGTTTTCAAGTAACCTGTTTGAGGAATTTCAAATGTGTTTTGCTTTTTTCACTAGACAGTTAAGCTTATATGGACAACAGTTACACAATAATTACATGATAGTGGTAAACTGAGATATTTAGGTCATTAAACCTCGGGGTTTTTTCTTTGATCCCCCCTTTTTGTTGAGAATAATTATCATATTACCATTTGACAAGGCAGGCTGTGATTATTTCTAACAACTATCTACTGGAGTTTTTTAGCTATGACACTATAAATAGACTTCGGAGTAAAGAAAACATTTTTAGAAAGTTTTTCTCCTTATACTCAAACCAAGCATACTGGTGAAGAGAGGGAAGGCTCTGTTAACAATGGGGACCTCTGTTAACAATGGGGCATTACTGACACCATGTATTTATCAAGGACAACGCAGCATGACCCAGCTCATGACTAGATTTTCCAGAGGACCTCTGTGTTTCTTTAACCTAGTTTTAGTTAATAAACACAATGTGATTTAATAGAGAAATGAGTCTGAATCTTCTAATCTGAATTTACCAGAAGGAGAGTCTGAATTTTTAATCCAGGAAATAAAATCTGTCTTTACGTATGATGTACACATGCATATATGTATCTGTAATATACTAGCTGCATCACCTACTCAAAGTTCAGATACAAACTCTTGGTATGTTATTGTGGCTTCTCCAGTCTCCTAAACTCCCATATGAATCCCTGCTTAAGAGGTGTGGAAGAATTATTGTTACTTGTTTATAGTAAATGAACAATACTACTTAGAATAAAAAACAGTAAATAAAACAAGCCATCAGTAAATGCCACTTAACAGTTACTTTGTGTCCAACAGAAGCTGATGCAAAACTGCTAAGATTTAGTAAATAAAGAACATGTCACATCACAATAATTGTATTACTTGGTATTGAGAGCTAGAGTGTAATACTTCGGGATCTTGGTGTCATTCCCAGCATGAGGACAGGAAAGGGTCTGACTTGCTCATCATCTGTTCCTCAGTGCCTAGCCCCATGCCTGGCATATGGTAGGCAACTGATGCATATCTGCTGAATGAATGAATGAATGAATGAGTGAATGAATGAGTAGAGCTGAGTTCTAGAATCACTGTACCAAATAGAAAAGTAATTTATTATTTAAAGAAAACAAACAACAAAAAAAGGTATGCACGGTAAGATTTAACTGAGCCTCAAACTTTGATGAAAGTAGTTCCATAAATTACCAATTTTAACTTACTGATGATAACTCTGTGTAAGTCAGTCACCAGTAATCTGATTGTGTGAACCGGAACTGAAGAAGGCACTGGTTGACCTAATCTGTAGTCAACTGAAATCAGTCGCCGTGACCTAGGACAGACCTGTCCCAAGCAACGGCCATTTATTATGAAAAGGTTTGGGAGAAGATCATACAACAAAATACACTGCAACATGGGTGGGCCCTTTCAGCTTAGGGTCAGCTGATTAGAAAGCACTAATTAATTTCCACTATTAATAATAATAACTAATAATATTATTATTATTAGTGGATAGTTAATAATATCCACTAATTAATTTACTAACCATTATAAACCTTAAAGAGGGAGGTTGGAGACATCTCAGAATAGAGAGCACAGATGGCTTGAGAATTGCTGGGCACTGCAGATTTTAATAGACAAAACCTTAGAAAGAATCATAGGAATCCAGAGTGATGCGTGTTCTTCAGTGGTGCGTGGTTCCATCTTGACATTGCACCAAGTCATCCCAGACCTAAGACATGAAACAGACCTATAGTCTGTTTCTACCTTTGCATATAAGATCATTGCTACAACTAACTCTTACATTTTTTTTTCCAGGCCCTGCTGCAAAAAAGAAGTATGTCAGTTATAATAACCTGGTTATCTAACCTGTTTCATTCCATGGAACCATGGAGGAGGAAGACCCTCAGTTATTTCACCACCCAACCTGGCATAGGACTCTTTTGGTCCTGCCCGCTGACTATCACTGGAGGAGCATCCCCAGCCAGGAGACCAATGTTAGAGGATCCAAGTGTCCTACACAGCTGCTTTATGAAATATTCTTACTTTATCTTGGCTTAATAAGTCACTGGTATCAGCACTGCCAATCGGCTGCAATTTTGGACCTTCCCTGCCACAGGGAGTGTTGAGACTCAAGTCCCACCCTGGCTCTTTAGGATGAACCACCGAGAGCCACAGTGAACGTTTTGGGGCTGACCTGTCTTTCTACGTATGTACTTCCAGACTGCAAGGTTTTGAAATTTTCTGTACAGTTTGTGAGGACTTTTGCACTTTGCCATCTGATGTTGTACCTCGGTTCATTGTTTGTTTTCGAATGCCTTGTTTCCATAGAGCCCTATTCTCTCAGACGGCAGAATATGTGGAAAAATTTTGCAACAAATCAAATGTTAAAAAGATCTCGGCAGACTAAAAAAAAAAAAAAAAAAAAAGGAAAGAAAGAAAATTAAAACAATGTATGTAATGACTGTATAATTATGATTATAATACCACTGCAAATCATGTTTTTTTTTTTTAAGACAAAAAAGATATTTAAAGACCAAAAACTGTGCTGAGAAAGTATGCCCCACCTATCTTTGGTATGAGGATAGGTCCCATGAAAGGAAGGTGTTGGCTGAACTGAATAGAGGTCTTGCTCTTTGGAATGCATGCCAGTAATGTATTTTACAGTACATGTTAATAATTTATGTTCAATATTTGTATTTGTGTTCTCTTTTGTTATTTTAATTAAGGTATATGGATATTTTGCAATAATTTTAATAATGATTAAGCTATTTGAAGAAAAGAATATGGATTTTTCATGTCTTGAGGTTTTGTTCATGCCCCTCTATGACTGACCAGTGTGATAAGGACTTTAAAAAAAAGCATGTATGTTTTTTACTGTTTGTAATAAGTACTTTCGTTAATCTTGCTGCTTATGTGCCAATTTAGTGGAAAACACCCTTGCTGAAAAATTCCCCCTTTCCATTCTCTTTCAATTCTGTGATATTGTCCAAGAATGTACCAATAAAATACTTTGGTTAACTTTTTTATTTCCTGAAATAAATATTTTTAGTTGTTTATCCCCTTTTAGTTATAGCTTATTTCATGAAGTCTTAAGTCAGGAAATACTGAAAACAACCAAACTTGTTAAAGAAACAAGCCTTAGCTCACAAGTGAAGTTATATCTGAAATCCAAATGATAAACCCAGAGGGGCTCAATCCTCTCATAAAAAAGGAATATCACAAAGCCCATGCATTGTGTTTCCTTAAAATCAAAGACCAGACAGCCTTTAGACACAGACTCAGTAAGTTACCCATCAAAAATAACCAAAGTGTGCCTAACTGAACATAACAATAAAAAATTAACAATAAATAAAAATTTAAAACTGCACAAATGAAAAAAAGTGTCAAAGGGAAGAGGGAAAAAAAAAGGAATATTAGCTTCAATAAACAATCTGGGGGCAAGTGAGTGAAAAGATAAATATCTCTGTGAAACTTAACCAAAGGATCTAAGTAAAGATTACTACAATGCATTTGTCTATACTTCCAAACAAATATGGTGGCCATGTTGAAAGCAAGATTAAGACTTGGGGTTCCCCAAACTCATATGTAAGAAATAACCCTCATGGATAAACTCACACTCACTTGGGTGTCACGAGCACAAGAGTATCAACTTGCAGAGGGTGACACCAATCTTCAGCACAAGGGAAGGACCCCAAAATCCATTTCAATGGATTTAAATGGCCCATTGTGGATCAACCTGTGACTGATTTTTCTGCTGGGTCTAGAATCCACCAAACTCTCGCCGCTCTCTTGGCCCAGGAAATTTGTATACAAAGCTAGAAATCTCATTTCAGTATCACCCTGAGAAAAATTAAAGTATCTCCCACCTTTTCCAATCCCTTAAGTGCCCTTCAAACCACAGGCCAATGAGATAAAAAGCTAATTACAGCAGATATGAGTTTTGGATTATAAACACTTTCAAGTAGTAGAGCCAAATAACTGAGTGTGAGACCTGGCTCTCCTTCTGCTAGCTATCCTGGGGGACAATTACAGACACATTCTGAATCCTCCATTTCCTCCACTGGAAAACAGATTAATACTACGGTGTATCTCATAGACTTAGGAGGATTAAGAGGGGGAGAAAAAATCACATCAAGGGCTTAGAATACTTCTTGGCCCTGGTTAACCTGCAACCCGTGTTACCTAGCATCTGTACCGCCACGGTGTTATAGCTTGTCTTAAAAATCAGATGGAGGGCACAGTGCTTTCTCCTTCCAGACATGCAAACACGATCTGTAAAAGAGTGCATGGGCAAGCCAGGCTGACTTCTGGCCACATAGGAGAAGCAATTTATTTCACCAAGAAATCACGTAACGGCCTTTCCCAAAGATTCCGATGTATGAGCAAGAGTGCAGGCGAAATAACAAAAGCAATTCCACTGAGGAGTGGAAAGAGCTACTGCCAAGGACCTTTACTCCGCCCCTGGATCCTCGGGGTAGAATTGAGATTAACAGTGATCAAGACAATGTCAAGGATAAAAGTTAAACCTACAGCACTACATAAGGAATTGTTATTTATATGTGTTATATGCATTATATATGTATATGTACATTTAATACATATTGTTTCCTTTATATGCATCATATACCTTATGTACATCATGTGCATTACAGTATATGCTTTATGTAATTTAATTTACAATCCTCAAAAGACAATTCTAATCATCTTCCATAACCTCCTTTCCCAACAGGGTAGCTGAGTTGAAGTGCATCTACAGCACTAGGACAGATGTGATAGAATGGACCAATAGCAGGCAGCAGAACGAATGCCCCTCCAGGTCTCCCTGCTCTTCCTGAAATATACCGAGCATAGCTAATGCCTATTCTCTTGCCTAGCACTAACTTCCCCCATGCAGCCACGTGACCCCACTGCCTCAGTATTTCCAGTTTCTTAAACACCATCACATCAAAGGTCTTTTTGGAGCTCATCTAACAGAGCAGCCCTCCTCTTCCCCCCATCACAGAGAATCCACCCACTTGCTTTATTTATCTGTTTCTTCATCTTTATTGGTCCCTTTCAGCAATAAGGACTAGGAGAAAGGCTCTACTGTCTGTTTTGTTCCTCGTAATATCCCAGCACTGAGAGCAAGGTCTGACAAGGAGTAGGCATTCCGTAAATATTTCTAAAGCAGTCAGTGAAAGGAAGAATGGATGGATGAAAGTAAAGAACAGGAGAACACAGAGGGAGGGCTGGAAGAGTCTTCGGAAAGAGGGGCTGGAGCTGGGTCTCTAAAGGCTGGGAAGACTCAGGTTATCCAGAGGAAGGGACTGGTGAGACCTGACCTTTGTACTCTCAGCTTTTGCGGTAAAGGAGAGAACAACTCCTACCATGCAGTCCTTCCTTTCATCAGAATGTGAACCAGTCCTGGGAAGTGGGAAGCTGATACAGAAGGCTGGATATGCCACATCAGAAACCCTTCCATCTGAGGGAGGGAGGGAGACAAGATAGCAAGCAGGTACTCAATTCAGAATCACAACTCCTATGTCAGAGGACGTATCAGCTATGTAATCCTAGGCAATCCACACGCTCCCTGGGACCTTCATGTCCTCATCTTACAACATCAACAGGACATAGATTCAGGTCTTTCCATCCATCAGGCCCCTGTATATGAACTTGCTCCAAATGTTAACTTCACAATCGAAATGTGTTAACCTTGTCTGAATACAAAAACTTACCACAGTGCTAGAGGTGGGGTAGCTGGGGTCCAGGTAGGGAAGAAGTGCCCCTTCTTTGCTGTCAGCAAGATTCATGTCTAAGGTACCTGGCAGCACTGCTGGCCACCACTTCACACAAACAAAAACAATGAGGTTCCAATGGACTCAAATCCCTCAACCCCTGCTCCAATTGCCACTGCTGTACTATTTCTCATTTGACATTTTTCTCATATAAATTATCCTTTCATAAAATCTGCTTTATCACGCCTTTAGTTGAGTATCTGTTTAGATCCTGATATTTGTATCGGTTCCCTATCCTTCCAATCATCATAGTAGTGATCAGTCTGCTTTACTAACTCTCAGCCAAGGTAGTGATAATATTCTGGAAAATGACAGAGCCCAGAGCAGGGCCGTAGAGGCTTCTACCAGACACCCATGATGAGGCTGACTTTGGTGCATTAATCAGCATTAGGTAAATAGAAGTATGGTTATTGCTCTAATTAGAAACCCGCCAAAACTGTAGGAATGATCATCCTGTATTATTTTCTTTTGCCTAATAAAAAATAAGAAGAAATGAACCAGAGCCAAGGACATTTGTCATGGATTGTAAGTATCAACACACTGCCTCCACACTATTTCTGACTCTGTCACAAAACCTAAGAGACCAACAATCCTATTACTCCATGAACCATGGGTGGCTTTTGGGCTGTTTTTGTTTCTCTATTAATAAATATGACATTGCCTTGATCATCTTCCTTGCAATCCTGCCATGGAATCAAATCCAGTTCAGAAGTTATTCCCAAGGTCTTCCCCATCAGAAGTTCTGGCCGTGGCGTACCACCTCCAGACTCTGGACATACTCCCCAGGACTCCTCAAGGGGAGAGGGGAAGACAGGGCACGCCTTGGAAACTACAGCACAATCTAAATATCTTTACTCTCCCAAACTCAACACCATGGCCTGGGATCATACAATGGTTACTGACCCTGGTTTTGTCCTACTGTGTTTATTTTATTGGCTAACAAATAACCCAAGTATTGTCAAAAGAGTTATATGGGCAATTCAAGCACCTAAAGCTTACAGAATACCTGTTTCTCTCATTCACATGGCATTCCTGAAATCTGCCTTTCTTTGACTCCAAACCTTTACTTTGTGTCGAAAGTGTCAATGTGTTTATCCTGGCTTTTTTTGGTCATTTCCCCCCTCTCCCCGCTTTTAAAAGAAATTAGTAAATCAATAAAGTGGAGGCAAGATACAAATCCTGATTTCTCTCCTTTAACTTTTATCTTATACAAGTGCTTCCCAAACTTGAATGCACCTATCCATCAGTCACCTGGGATCTAGTTAAAAATGTAGATTCTCTTTCAGCAGGAAGGGCCTAAGTTTCTGCATTTCTAATAAACTCCTTGGGGATATGATGGCACTGTTGGTACCTGAATTGGAGTTAGGTTCTTGACCCTGATTGTACATTGAATTCACTAAGAGACTTTAAAATACACACATGGCCAGAGCCCACCACAGAGAGTCCATTTTAATTGCTCTGGGGTAAAGCTTGGGGACTTTTTTTTTTCCTTTCCCTCTTCAAGCTTCCCATGTGTAGGGTGGAGGATTAATGTTCTAATCTAGTGTGTCTTGAGATTTAGTGAGTGTCAGAATTCCCTGGAAGGTTTACTGAAACACAAAATGCTAAGTTGTTCCCTCCTCTACAAATTTAACATAGTAGTCTAGGGTGGGAGCTGCTAATTGACATTTATTTCTATTTATTTATTTATTCATTCATTCATTCATTCATTTATTTATTTGACAGACAGAGATCACAAGTAGGCAGAGAGGCAGGCAGAGAGAGAGGGAGGGGGAAGCAGGCTCCCCGCTGAGCAGAGAGCCTGATTCGTGGCTCCATCCCAGAACCCTGAGATCATGACCTGAGTCCAAGGCAGAGGCTTTAACCCGCTGAGTCACCCAGGCACCCCTGCTAATTGACATTTCTAACACTCTTCCAAGTGATGCTAATGCTGCTGGTCCAAGGACCATACTTTGAAAACCATTGGCCAAATCTAAGGGACTGTAGGACTTTTCTCATGTTCTGGTTTTGAACAGACAAAAGGTTAAAACAAAGCAAAAGATACTTTTATCAGCTCTAACTCATTTTGCACCCCTGCCTGCATTCCGAATTTTAGGCTACAAATACTACTCTTAGAGGTCACTATTTTGTGGCGGTCTGCATTTGCCCACCTTCCAGCTTTTGCATAAATTGGCTGAAAACCAACTCAATGGAGAGTTTACTATCCACCCACATTTGTCTCTTGAAACCATTTTTTTTTTCTCCTTTCCTGGAACCTGACCAGAGATTCAGAATTCTGAGTGTCTTCTCCTGCTCTCAGATCTGTCATCTTCCTAGTTCCGATCTTGAGTTCATTACTATATTTTGACATTTTGTAGTCTGCCTGTCCAAAGCCTCATCTGTCCACCTGGCTATGTATGGGCAGGCTGCTAACCCCCGCCCCTCCCCGCCGGCTCATGAGCTCACGTTGACATTGGTGTTTTCCCCTGCTTTCTTCACCAGGTTTTCCCTGCTGGTCTGAATTTGGTTCAGAAAAGTGATTCTTTTCTCTTCACTGTCCCTTGAGTGTTATAATGGGCAGTGGTTGACCATTCAGTCAACCATTTGAACACCTGTTATATACCAGGCACTGCTCTAAATTCTTGGGGACACCGCAGTAATAAGCCAAATCTCCTGTCCTCCAAAAGCATGCATTGCAGATGAGGTGTCCAACATTGTGTAGACGCTGCACTTCTATCCAGAGGTGACCTCTTAAACAGTACATACAACCAGATTCACTGCACAGCACTCCCACCCACATCTCTCTTCTCTCACTGCATTTCTTCTTTTCCCCCACTACTCTTTCTTCTGCTTAGAAAATGTGGACACGCTGACTCTTTATTTTGCTTGCTGTTACTTTGTGTTTTATGTTCCTCTGGGCTCCAAGAGGATATGGATATCCAAGCAGGCAGATCCCCAGCTGTGTTTACACCTGGTTTCATAGTTGCAAAACTGCATTTGTCTCTCAACTGCAGGGACCTATTCACTACAATAAAGGGAAATCCTAGGGGGAAATTATTCTAACTGAGTCAGCTAGCCAGTGAGCAGCATCCATTGTTAGAGTAACAATAAAATAAGTAAAATAAAAATAGGTAAAAATATGTATTTTTTATCTTCTCCTTTGAACAAATGGCTTTCCAGGCTGTTCTGCACCTGGCTATTGAGCTGGACGATGACAGAGTCCATCTTGGTGACTGTCTTCCTCCCAGTGGACATTTACCTCCAGAGAAATTGGGTCAGGCAAATCATACTGCCCCTTGAGCCAAGAGGTGCAGGGCTGCCCTTGATACCCACCAGACATTGTGTGCATAGAGCTAGCATAGAGCTAAGTTCATCAGATACTTGGCATGTGCTCAGCACTGTGTTCAGCAACTCATATTCACCTCATTTAACCTTAAATAGATCTATATGTGGTAGAGGTTGACATTATCTTCATGTTAATGTGTAGTAAAAGGAAAGAAAGAGTGGTAGAATAATTTCCCTAAAGTCATGCCATTGGTAAGTGGCATTTGAACCCAGATCTCATTGATGCTAGAGCCAAAACTGTTAAATGCTTAAATTACAATGCCCAAAATATGCTTTCTTTTCACTCCAAAATAAGAAATACAATCACCATAAGCAAAATCAGTCCCTAACCAGAATGAAATAGGATTTGGACAGGGTAAGTGTGTGTATGAACAATACATAATAATTATAATAGGATAGACTATTAAACAGTTTTAAGAGTGATTCAGAAGAATGCTATAGAAAAATGCTCTTAATGATTTTCAAGATGATTCTAACCACATAAATGCACATATAAATGCCACAGTAAAGCTTGAAGGAAAAATACAAACTAAGCTATGCAATTGTAAATTATTAGTTTTTACTCTTAAATTTTTCAACTTTTTGTTTTCTTTGCAATGAGATATGGTAGATTTATCGGGAGAAAAGTTAGTTTGAAAACCATCCTATGGGTTTCTGCTAAGTTGGCAAAGTAGCACAGCATGATGCTGGCTCCCCACTTGAAATCATTTCTGGACATAACATAGAGCAGCTCTTCTGGACCCTGCATTTACACTAGAACCTCCTTGGGGGCTCTTGAAAAATACTGACCCACAGGCTCCACCCCAGACTAATTAAAACAGAAACTTTGGAGGGATACCTAGATACTGATGTATTTTTAACCCCGTCCCCCTACAGTGTGGTTTTGAGAGAAACACAGATGTTAGGGATTAGGACTTGAATGGATACTAGGAATTAGGAATGATGAACCATACCATAGCACCTGCCTCCCCCTGTCCCCAGCACACAGGACCAAACTCCCAAGTGAGCAGAATGAGAGCCCAGACATGAATCTTTTCCATAGAGATGAAGAAAGCATTATGTCTGTGAAAAAAACCTAGAACACTTATTCATATTATACACAACATAATCAATCCAAGATGGATTTTAAGGATATAAGTGTCAGAAGTATTAAAAAGAAAAAAAAGGCCTTTAAGAGAAAATACAGGGAAGTGTCTTTCTCACCTTGGCTGTAAGGAGCGGTTTCCTTACTAGGGCTAATCACAGGAGAAATAATTAATGGTTTTGATTATATTAAAATTCAGAATACTGTTCATCAAAAGATACTTTAAAGAAAGTGGAGGTAAAACTATAATCTGTAAGAAGATATTTAAAATCCATATACCAACAAAGGATTCATTTTAGAAATATGTATTAGGAATAAGTGTACACATACACATAATGTGAATTCCACATAAATGTAAATAAAAGGTCACATGTATCCTGCAAGTAAGATAAAGACAGACAACTTTCTTGTGGAAAGAGCAGACATTTCACAGAAAAGGAAATCCCATGACTGAGGAACAAAGGGAGATATGCTCAGTTTCATTAGTAATCAGAGACAAGCAAACTGAGATCACAGTGAGAACATTTGACATCCCACCCTATCCAACTGGCAATGTCAGGAAAATGTGAGTAAAGGAGAGCTCACACGTTGCTGATTTGAGTGTTAACTGCTACAAGCCTTGGACGAACAATTTCCACCTCACAGTTGAATGTCTATGTTCTTTATGGCCTGGCAGCTCCACTGCCTCAGAACGACTCAGAAAGCATTTTTCTACAGGTAACCCAGGACACGCATAGAGGATGTTCATAGGAGTCCTGTTCACAATTACAAAACCCTGGAAATACTGCAGTGTCTACTGACAGAAAAATGGACAAAGAAATCACAGTACAGTCATAAAATGGAATACTATGCAGCAAGAAAATCCATGAGACCACTTCGATCAATCTTAATAACATCATATTGAGTGAAAAAAAATAAAAAAGGAAGCTCTACAAGATAACTTACAAAATTCAGGATCATGGTTACCTCTGGGGGAAACAGGAGAATGAGATAAGAAAGAAGGCCATAGGGAGAAGTGAATTATCAGTAATGGTGAGGTGTTAGCCTGTGTATAGATTAGCAAGTAGTTCCTTACATTATTAAACATAAAAAAGAGTGTGCATGGATGAATAATGATGGTATTTCATGCATTAACAATGACAACTATCTCAAGTGCTTTTATGGCTACACACAAAATGTGCAAACAATCATCTCAACTAAGACCCCAATCTTCCTACTATATGTCTAGAAATGACCTGCTTAGCGTGCTGCTTAGCTTACGTGATGAGCCACGCTCCTCCAGTGACTCCAGAGTTAGCAAAGCTGCACTGTATAATCAGTAATCATTTACTCAGATCTGCAAATCTGTTAGATGTGTGGCTCTACTCCCATTTCAGGAAGACAAAACTCACAGTAATAGAGCTAATTAAGTCAACTGCCCTAGTCTTACTTCCATCCTCATGATCAAGAATCCATGAAGAGTCAAAGCTATAGTTTTTTCCTCCATGGAAGAGATAACACTTTGCTCCTTCATAAGATTCAGACCTTGGTTTCATTAGCCTAATGTTCTGTGAGGTTCTCACTTAGAAACATGAATCCTGTGCTACTATCTGGTGATGACAAAAACTTAAGATCAGCTCTCTTGGCTGCTGGGGAGGGGGACTTTATGTTCATAGCAAGAACCCATTATAGGAAAATAAAAGATTTAGAAACCACCCATTTTTATGGAATTTTCTCAGTTTATAGAGATAAAAGTGACTAACCATTCTAGTTTTGCCTGAGATTTTGCTGGTTTTAGCAGATAAAGTCCAGCTTCCCAGGAAACCCTCCCAATCCCAGGAACATTGAGACTGTTGGTCCCACTAACCTGACTCAATGAATCATCTCATTCTGATATCATTGGCTTTCTGTTCATTCTCTCTTAAATGGAAGATATTTAGAATACAGGTCAAAATAAAGCTTAAGGATTTCCTATCTGAATGAGTCTATGACTATCTCTCCAAAGGGAACATGGCAGAGCTGTGCATGAATCTTTCTCAGAGATTCCTTAATACTCCCCATGTTCCCACTCTCATCTGTATTTTCTCCATCCAAAGCCTCTGATTTCACATTAAGAATGACTTCTATGACCCACTGGCATACACATACACTTATTTTGAACAAAAGCTTCCAGACCAGAGCTTCTGACATTATAAGAATTAGAATATAATTATTACTGAATGCTACAATTACACACAGTTTATTTCCTCAGTCTCTTTGGGAAGAAACTTGAAAGTGATAAACAAAGGCTAGGTCAGCAAGAATTCCCCTAAATTGTCATGTCAGGAAAGGAATGTCACATTTCTGCTCAGTTCATGAGCAGATATAGGGGGAGCAGTTTAAACATTAATTTGCTCCTCTTTTTTTTTTTTTTTT